>JBBMOC010000281.1:0-25099 GCA_037975185.1 Centropyge bicolor
ACAGTGCTGTCAATCTCACTTTGGCGGCTGTTTCTATAGTCTACTGGCTCTAACGCTTCAAATGAGGTGTCAATCACTGGAATCAACCAATCCATTACGGAGATACAGCCTCGTGTTTCCACATACAGCTCCAAGCTAGTTTTATCGGCTTTACGCACAAAGTGCAAGAGCAGAGTGGGCGCAGGGGGGCCTTTGCTTTGAATAATACCAAGCTTTATTGTGAGCCACTTTGTTGCTCCAAAAGGGGGAAATAAGAAAATTCACATGGCACAGTGTATTTCACACATGGCACTAGTTTAACCATGATGTACCAAACTATGCCAAGATGTGACCTGGCCTGCACTGTCTGTACTAAAACCTCTCTAGTTTTGTTCTGCTTCACTTTATCACAGTCACACTTTGCAGAGACAATGTTCACATATTGTGCTATGATTTGGTAGAAGTTTAGAGCTGCAGCTGGATCATTTTAAAGGCATTATTATCCTAAAAGTGCTTCTTTTTTTTCAGGCCAACTTTTCAATTGTTCTCTGTGCCATCTTCATTTACTCTTAACCAGTAACATATATACTGATATTTACACATCTGACAGAAACTTACAAGTGTTCCCTTTATTATGACACAGGAATTATTCAAATAGACCTTATGCTTGCACAGATATACTCTTTTTAATATGGGTATGTAGTTTTCAAGCAGAGGCCTGAAAAATAGCTTTTGGCTCAAAGGGTTTAAAACTGAGGTCTTTTTGTGTATTTGACATGAACTTACTAATCTAATGTTCCACTGTTAATTGTCCTGTTACAGAGCCAAGATGCTTTATCACACTTTGTTTTAGCATTATCACATTAATATCATATTAATACTGATACAGACCATTCTCTCTCTCTCTACAGTGAGATATTTGACTCACATGTATTTTAGTGCTATTTTTTCTCACAACTATGATTTAATGAGGACAATCCATGTGGAACTCATGTCCAGATATAAAAATGATCACTCATACTGGATTTTCAAGTGTCTCCTTCACAAAATGAACCTTGCTCTCAAACGTGGGGCCTGACAGGTGTTTTCTTCCCCCACACTTTATTCATCCTGCTTCAAAGCTGCTCTAAATAGGACTCATGTCTCATGTACAAGTGGAGTCCGAGGGACTCTGAACGTCTCCTCGCTCAAATCCATGTCAGACTAATCAATCTTACGTGTCCCATGGTGAAACTAGTTTGGTCCTAGTCACTGGCTCGTCAGTCGTGGTCTGGATCCAAAAAGTCGTGGATGGAGGGCGTCTTCTTCAACAAATCTTGCTGTGAAATCGCTGCAAAATCTGCATGCGTTTGCCACTGAAGCTCACTTTATGTTCAGATGATGCCGCTGTCTGAAAGATGCACGTGGAGACCAAACCTGGCAACCAGAGAAGCCTTCAGGTGCGGCTCAGCAGTCAACCTGAAAATCACAGCTCTCATCACATTAAGCTTCATTTCACTCTTTATATTATATTATTTTATGTTAATGGTGGTGTCAATAAAGTACTTTTAAATTTGAATGAAGGAATAAATAATACATTTGAAAAGCATAAAAATATATTTACAGTAACAAGTAAACATGCAGTGTGCATTAAAGAGTCACAAAATTAGATGATCAAATGATTTTTTTTTTGTATTTTAATGTGTAAAAAAAATCAAAGTGTGAGTTTCATTCATTCTTTTACGACACACTGATTACTTCACTTCATCTAAATCTATGTACAGTAGCTCTGTTTCTCTCTCTTGTATAAACTCTGACAAAAGTGGAAATTTAGTTTGAGCTGGTTCATTTCTTGCAGAATTATTACCTATAATCACATTTCCATATATTTTGCTTTATTGATGCTTTATAGGCTGCAGGTAGTTGCAGCACAGGGAAAGTGGTGGCTGAGAAAAGGCATTGGGGCCTACTTCCCTCCCGTGGACCTGGAAGGACTCAGGGGCTACTTCCTGTCCAGGAACTGGCCCCACCCACACATCCCACCTAACAGGAGCTAAAGCCATGACCTCTGACATGACCTCTGACTGCAGCACCAAGAGGAGATCAGATGGCTGGATGACGGAGGAGGGAACGTTGGAAAGAAAGCAGGAAACAGGCGGATGATATGGTCAGGAGCCACCTTCTCTTAACATCATACAAAGAATGGAGGAAACAAGTGACATAAGATCAGTGGCTTCAATCTGTCTGACTAGTAAACTAAAGAAAGTACTTGGGGATATAAAGATGGCCAAGGTAAACCCAGATGGCACTTTGTTGCTGCTATGTTCAAAGACTGAACAGAAAGACAAAGTGATGAGTGTGAAAGTGGAGTGTGGACAAGAAATAAAGGAGGAAAGAGTGGTTGGTGAGAGGAGAGGAGCAAGGGGAGTGAAAACAGGAATCCCCATGGGAAATGGGGAGATTGGAGAATGTGATGATAATGTGTATGTCAAACGTTGTAACTGCAGAGGAGATCACACAGCAGCTGATGCAGGTGGTTCAGCCAGGAAGCAGGAAAAGGAGATTCAACAGGTGAAAACAAATCAGAAAGTGACCTGTACAGGAGCTATTAAGATATGTCAAAGTAAAAGGAGCCAGGAAAGAGTCATCCAAGAATGTCCAGAAGTGAATGCAGAGTCCAGACAGACACAGAAGCTCATTATGGATGAAATGATGGAAAAGTTCATCATATTCTCAGCTTATGTCATTAACTGCACAGAACACATCAAATCCAAGACAGAAAGTAGATCAAAGCCAAGAGCAAGAGGAGCAGAAAGACACTTCAATATAAAAGACATACCATGGGACATGATTCAAGCTAAACTTAACCAAGGACAAGGGACATCAGAGACAACTTGGCTTGGCACTCCATAATGTTTCTGCTACAATGGAATGCTAGAAGTTCAATGGCAAACGGACAAGAGTTTAAGGGATAAACTGAGGAGTTCAAAAGGAAGCCAGAGGTCATATGTGTTCAAGAGACTTGAGGCTCAAACCATGTCTGGAGTTCACTGTTCAAGGATCCACTGCCATATGTAAAGACAGAGGCAATAGACAGGCAGGAGGGTGTGCAATGTTCATTAAAGAGGGTGTTTACTAGAGGCAGTTAAAAACATCCCAAGAACTGGAAGGAATAGTTAGAGAAAAAGACAAGTTGAAGGTAATTATGATGAGCCATGCTAAAAAGTGGAGAAAGAGAAGTTACAGTCCGTATTGGCAGACTGGAGAGACAATGTTATCTGGTACTAACCAAGCAGTGTGGGGCCTGGTTAGTACTTGCATGGGAGACTGCCTAGGAATACCAGGTGCTGTAAGCTTCTACATTACTCATCACACAGCACATGAAAATGCAGCCAGACTTGCACTCTTGGAAACAGGACATTTCTCTAATGCCAGCCATCCACGTTTATCAGCAGAGTGTGCCCTGCATTTTGACTGTGACAATGAAACTATATAGTCAGTGGAGCCAGTGCAGTTACTAATACCTGAATATCTACAGATATGTGTATAAAAGTATCTCCGTTTGGAGAAATCTAGCATTAATCACAATTTATAGTCATCACATTTGGTTAGTTTACAACAATAAAAAAAAAAAAAAAATCAAATTTCACAGAGAACCCTATTCTGTGAGTGTCTTTGATAATGAAGACAGAATGAGTTCCATTTGAGACATGTTGTTTACTTCTCTGTGGCTTCTGCACAACGTCATGGCTCCTGTCTTTCTTATCCAGACGCTCAGTTGGAGCCTGGGTGGGACGTTCAGCAGTGGCAGGAGGTCTGGCCGTCCCATTCTGTGGATGTTGGAACGTGCTGTCTTCATACCAAATAAATAGGGAGCATCATGATGAGAGATAGGGGAAGTAAAAAGCAAGCAGTATCCCAGAGAGCACAGAAGCCTGCTGGTCAAAAGGGATGCTACGGCTGTGACCTTATACAGAGTAATAACAATAATAAATAGTGGAATAAAGATGAAAATATGTTCTTGTTTGGAACTAGAAAGACCGATGTGTTACATATCTTGTGTTTTGAAATTAAATGAAACTTTGACTTCAGAGAGACAGAGACAGACCCAGGACAACATCAGAAAAACATTGCATATTTTGAATCATGTAGCACAGCAAAAAATAGAGACCCTGGTACTGAGTTTAGACGCGGAGAAGGCGATTGACTCGGTCAGATGGTCCTTTCTATATAAAGTGATGTCTAAATTTGGATTCCACCAGACCATAATAGATGTAATTGCTGCATTGTACAATAAAGCAGCAGCTAAGATCAAAATGAATGGAGAACTATCAGACTCATTTACTTTGGAAAGAGGTACAAGGCAGGGACGCTGTGTCTGGCCACTCCTCTTCGCCCGTTTTATAGAGCCGTTAAGTCAGTGGATTAGGCAGAGGCCTGACATAACTGGAGTTCTGATGGCATCTGGTGAACAAAAGTTGTCCTTGTTTGCAGATTGTTAACTATAACAAATCCAACTCAAACTCTACCTACATTTGTGGAGTTGATGGAGGAATATGGTTCAATGTCAGGTTACAAGATCAACATTAACAAGACCCAAGTCTTACCACTAAACTACAGCCCACCAAATAAAATGAGGAACTTGTACAGATGGAATTGGGAAGCAGAATCCATAAAATACTTGGGCATCATACTAACCAAAGAGCTTTCTAGGACTTTTGATGCCAACTATGGAGCCCTAAGCTCAAAGTTCAAATGAGACATACAGAGATGGAGTGTGATCCCTCTTTTGAGCTTATACTCCAGAATAGAATCAGTTAGGATGAACATTCTTCCACGTCTGCTCTATATATTTCAATGTTTACCAATCCACATACCAGGAGGGCAGTTTGTAGAGTGGGACAGATTCATATCTCAATACATCTGGCAAGGGAAAAGACCTAGAGTAAGGTACAAAATTCTGCAGTTGAAGAAAGAAAAAGGTGGACTGGGTCTCCCCAACCTACAGGAATATTATCTTGCAGCCCAGCTAAGAGCATTGATCTGCCTATGCTCTTCGTCATACAAAGCAGGATGGAAAGATATAGAAGGGACATCAGTGGAAGGAATACCTCTAATGGCTGTGTTAATGGATAAAGAATTACAAGATCGGTTGAGGATACCACATGAGTCAATCTTACACACAATGTTAGATTGGTGGAAAAAGTTAGTTAAAAATTGTCAATTAAGAAACCAGTTCAAATTACTCAGGTGGTGTGCCTTTGATTCAGCTTTTAATCCAAATAAGAATGATGGGAGATTCAAAAGATGGATCCCAAAAGGATTAACCACCTATTATACATTTATCCAGAGGGGGGTGTTTAAGAGTTTTGAGGAACTTCAGAGGTCTCATGGGTTGGAAAGGGAAGACTTCTTTAGATACCTGCAGGTTAGAACCTATTTTAATCAAAATCTACAAAAACTTGTGAAACAATCAAACCAGGATTTTTTGATGTATTTCTGTCTTTGTTGAAATCAGGTTCCTGTACTAAAGCTATTTCCAGGTTATATGATGGTATTCTATTGTCTAAAGAGGGTGACACAGACCACATAAGAAATAAATGGCAAAAAGAAGGAAATCTGTCTATATCTCCTGAAAGCTGGGAAAAGATCCACAAGTTACATTGGATCAGCACAAGCTCCAACACATGGAGGGTATTTTGTTGGAAAAATACTGTTTTAATATAAATATTTTTCTTAACCCCTGATCAGAAAAAGCACCTGGGCGGTGGAGACACCTGCTGGAGACTCTGTGGGACAAATAACGCAAACCACTATCATATTTTTTGGGATTGCCCAGTGACCAATCCAATCTGGAAGCAGTTGTGCGAACATTTAAATAACATTTTTAATGAGAAAATCCCCTGCAAGTGTGAAGCTTTGTACTTAGGAGACATCTCAGGTGATAAATGGACTTTGAAAGATAAAAAACTGCTGTCGGTGCTTCTAGCAGCAAGCAAAAAGACTATCACCAGGAAATGGTTCAAACCTGAAGCAGCTACAATTGAAGAATGGATTAAGATCACACAGGATATCTACATTTCGGAGAAGGGGTCGGCAGTGGGAACCATGGGGCTCTCTTGGATGGGTTTGACTCGGCTGACGTGGAAGGTGGGGTGGACTCTGAGAGACCGGGGCAGGCGCAGGCGGACTGAAGAGGACCCGATGATCTTAGATATGGGATAGGGACCCACAAACCGGGGAGCCAGCTTGTGAGACATGACGTGGAGGGGTAAGTCTTTTGTGGATAGCCAGACCTTCTGACCCGGCTGGTAAGGGGTGCCGGATGGCGCCTGCGGTCCGCAGCCCTCTTCATGCTGTCGGTGCTGTGGTGCAGGATCCTGCAGGCCGCCTCTCAGATGTGGCGGCAGCGTCTCACCATGGTGTGTGCAGACGGGACCGTAATCTCCTTCTCCAGGGCGGAGAAGACCGGCGGCTGGTACCCGAACACGCACTGGAAAGGCGACATGCCGGTGGCGGAGGTGGGCAGGGAGTTGTGTGCGTATTCGACCCATACCAGATGGCTGCTCCAGGAAGCCGGGTTTTGCGAGACGAGACAGTGGAGGCAGATTTCCAGGGTCTGATTAAGGCGTTCAGACTGCCCGTTGGCCTCCGGGTGGTACCTGGAGGTGAGGCTCACCTTGGCCCCGATAAGGTCGCAGAACTCTTTCCAGAACTTCAACACGAACTGGGGCCCCCGGTCTGAAACGATATGCTTAGGAAAGCCATGGACACGAAAAACATGTTTCATCATGACCGTAGCCATTTCTTTGGCTGACGGGATTTTAGACAGTGTAATGAAATGAGTCATTTTAGAAAAGCGATCCACCACGGTGAGCACCGTGGTGTTACCTTCAGAGACCGGGAGCCCTGTGACGAAGTCCATGGAGATTTCCGCCCATGGGCGAGAGGGGATCGGGAGCGGCTGCAGTAAACCCATCTGGGGCAGAGAAGAGTTCTTATTCCTGGCGGGAGACTGTTGAGGCCTCCACATATTCCCGAACCTCTCGCTCCATGGACGGCCACCAGAAGCGCTGGGAGATAACAAACATGGTTCCTTTTATCCCGGGATGGCAGGTGAGCAGCGATGTGTGAGCCCAGTGGATCACCTGTGGACGTAGCTCAACAGGGACATACAAACGATTCTCTGGGCAACCACTAGGTGTCGGGGTCTCACCATTAGCTTGCTTCACCTCTGATTCTATTTACCAGGAAACCGCTCCAACCACACGGTGCAGTGGGAGGATAGGTTCAGGTTCCTTGGCTACAGGCTCGGGATCGAAAAGACGGGACAGAGCGTCTGGTTTGGTGTTCTGGGATCCCGGCCTGTAAGAAAGCACAAAGTTAAATGGTTAAAAAATAATGTCCACCGGGCTTGTCTGGAGTTTAACCGCTTAGCAGTTCTTATGTATTCCAGATTTTTGCGGTCTGTCCAGACCACAAAAGGGTGCTGCGCTCCCTCCAGCCAGTGTCTCCATTCCTCCAGGGCGATCTTGACCACCAGCAGCTCTCGGTTCCCTACATCATAGTTGCGTTCAGAGATAGCTTTCATGACAGGAAAGCACAGGGGAGGAGTTTGTTGTCTTTCTCCGCCCTCTGGGACAGGATGGCCCCTGCGCCGTTGTTCGAGGCATCCACCTCGACCATGAACTGCCGGCGGGGGTCGGGAACAGTGAGGATGGGGGCTGAGATGAATAAGCTGCTGGAAGGCTTCTTCAGCTTCAGGGGACCACACAAACGGGACCTGCGGAGAGGTAAGAGCATGGAGGGGAGCAGCTGTTGCGCTGAAATTTCTGATGAACCGCCTGTAAAAGTTAGCAAATCCTAAGAATTGCTGAACTTTCTTGCGGCTATCAGGAGTCGGCCATTCAGCCACCGCGCTTACTTTTGCCGGGTCCATCTGGATCTTTCCAGGGGCTATGATGAAGCCGAGGAAAGAAACAGTGTCGGCGTAGAACTCACTCTTCTCTGCCTTAACAAACAGCTGATTGTCCAGCAGCCGCTGGAGCATCTGACGAACGTGAGTTCTGTGGGAGTTCATGTCATGGGAGAAGATCAGGATGTCATCTAAATACACATAGACGAATTGATTCAGGAAGTCTCTAAAAATGTCATTTAACATGGCCTGAAACACGGCCGGAGCGTTAGCGAGCCCAAAGGGCATGACTAAATATTCATAATGTCCGCTGGGCGTGTTAAACCCAGTCTTCCACTCGTCCCCCTCCCGTATACGCACCAGATGATAGGCGTTGCGTAGATTCAGCTTGGTGAAGACCTTAGCCTGTTGAAGTTGATCGAATGCCGATGACATGAGTGGGAGGGGGTATCGGTTCTTGACGGTGATCTCGTTGAGCGGGGAGTAATCAATGCACGGCCGAAGGGTGCCATCTTTTTTATCCACGAAGAAAACCCCCACCCCCGCAGGAGAGGAGGACGGCCGGATGAGCCCTGCTTGGAGAGAGGATTCAATGTATTCTGTCATGGCCTCCCTCTCCGGACCGGAGAGAGAGTACAGGCGCCCTTTGGGAATGGGGGCCCCAGGCATGAGGTTCGATGGGGCAGTCATAGGAACGGTGCGGGGGCAGCGATGTAGCCTTAGCCTTGCTAAAAACCTCCCCCAGCAGGAAGGAACCATGGAAAGATCAGGAGCAGGATCATCTTTCACCTGGCTGAGGGAGATAGAGTTAATAACAGAGACGGCAGGTCCTTTCAAACACCCTGCCTTGCATTGCTCTGACCACCCACTGACCCCCCCTGTCGACCAGTCTATGTGGGGGTTATGTTGGATCAGTCAGGGCAGACCCAGAATGAGGGAACGCTGGGGGGCGTTAAACAAGTGGAACGAGATTAGCTCTTGATGATTGTTTATAGATAAAGTTACAGGTTCAGAGCGATGAGTAACTTTTAAGAGTATGCTTCCATCGAGAGCGCTAGCCTCGCTGGGGCGAGACAGTAGATCAGGCTTAAGCCGTAACTTTTGGGCCAGAGCCCAGTCCATGAGGCTCTCGTCTATGAGAACCCCCAGTGTCATGGTCGTGTCGAGGTGGGTTACCTTAACATTGGTGAGTTGGCGGGGAGCGTAATCAGGGCCAGGG
Source organism: Centropyge bicolor (assembly GCA_037975185.1). Taxonomy (NCBI): domain Eukaryota; kingdom Metazoa; phylum Chordata; class Actinopteri; family Pomacanthidae; genus Centropyge; species Centropyge bicolor. Next base: position 9,093 of record JBBMOC010000281.1, read on the forward strand.
CTCACCAGTGCTCTCTCGTTTACTGATGAGCCTGATCTCTTAGCCAGGCAGGCAGCGAGGAGATGTCCCTGAAGGCCACAGTAGAAGCACCGCCCCTCCTGGAGCCGGCGTTGACGCTCCTCCGCCGAGATCTGCATGGGTTCCTCCTCTCTCCTGGACGGGGACCTGGGGACCTGGGGTACGGGACCGGCTTCGCTGACGCTCCTGCAGGCCATGGTCCGTCCTGATGGCCAGAGCGATGAGGGAGTCCAGGTCGGAGGGGAGGTCCAACGGAACCAGAAGATCCTGGATCTGATCAGCCAGCCCTCGAAGGAAGGTGTCGAAAAGGGCAGTGGAGTTCCACCCGCTGCCCGCCGCCATGGTGTGGAATCTGATAGCATAATCATTAACAGAGTCTGAACCTTGTCTTATGGTGCTCAACTCACGTGCCTTCTCTCGCTCTGAGTGCAGTGGGTCGAAGGCTCATTTGAGGGCTAGCTTGAAGTCCTGGATCGAGGAGCAGATCGCAGAATCCCGGGTCCACTCCGCCGTAGCCCATGCCAGGGCTCGCCCCGTAAGGTGCAAGATCATAAAGGCTACCTGGGATCGCTCGGTGAGGAATGCAGAGGGTGAAAGTTCATAGTGCATTTCACAGCTTGTGATGAAAGCTTGACAATGGCCGGACTCACCGGAGTATTTTTCAGGCGCCGCGAGGCGGAGTGGCATGGCATGGGAAGCCGGCTCGAGCATGGCAGCCGCCGGGGCGACCGGAGCCGGCTGGCTGGATGAGGCAGGAGCACCGAGTACCTGGTGGAGCTGAGCCGACAGCAGGCTCATCTGATTCAGATTCAGATTCAGATATTTTATTAGCGTCCCGTGGGGCAATTTGTGTTGCAGTAAGTACAGACATGTAACATAAAAACATATAGAAGACAAACGATAAAAAATCTAAAAGGGAAGGATAATACAGTGTGCTAACAAACAACATCGGTAAAAACAACTCATGTAGCCCAACCAAGTTGGGGAAAGTGCAACCAGTGCATACAGTGCAAATGACAATCAGTCCATAGGTAAACTTGCCTATAAGAAGCCCTAAAATCCATAAAATCAGGTACGACTCCTCCTACCCTGTCCTGAATTCAACAGGGAACTGGCTGTGGGGACGAAGGAGTGTTTGTACCTGTTGCTTCTCATACCGTGAAGTCTAAGCCAGGGGCCAGAAGGCAGAAACTGGAACTCATGATGTAAAGGGTGGGAGCTGTCAGAAAGAATGGCATTGGCCTTTCTAATTATTTGTCTCTCAAACAGATCTGACAGTGTGCACTGTTGTACTCCCAGAATCTTATTGCTTGTATTAATTACTTTGCACAGTGCATTTTTTGACCGGATGTTGAGGTTGCCAAACCAGCAGAGAAGAGAGAAGGTCATCACAGATTCAATGTATGATCTATAAAATAAGATCATCAGGGATTTGTCGATCTGAAATTTGGACAGTTTCCACAGACAGGACAGTCGTTGCTGGCCTTTTTTATGTAGGCTCTCTGAGTGGCAAGTAAAATTTAACCAGGATTTATCCAGGATTGTCCCAAGATATTTGTAATTTTCAACCGTGTCCACTGTCTGGCCTTTGATTACTGTGTTTTGGCTGGTGTTACATGGCTTCTGTCTAAAATCAATGCAAATGTCCTTAGTTTTTTGTACATTTAACTGGAGAAAAGCACTGTCACACCAGTCTACAAATTCATCCACCACAGGATCATGTGCAACTTCATCATTGTGAAGGAGGCTAACTATTACTGAATCGTCAGCAAACTTTAAAATGAATCTGTTTTCATGCCGACTTCGGCAATCGTCAGTGTACAAAATATAGAGGAGAGGGGAGAGGATGCAGCCTTGGGGAGACCCAGTGGATAATGACATCTCTCCCGACAAGCATCCATTCACCCTCACCCTCTGTGTTCTGGATGTTAAAAAGTCCAGAATCCAGCCCACCACATTAAAATCTACATGAAAATTGTTAAGAAGTTTATCGATTAAAATGTGGGGCTGAATTGTGTTAAAAGCAGACGAGAAATCAGCAAATAGCAGCTTAACATGATTTTTGTTCCCTTCAAGATGCTTAAAAACAAAGTTTAATAAAGTGGCAGTGGCATCCTCTCCTCCTGACTTTATCAGTTTTTCAAAAGATTTCATGACAAGGGATGTTAGAGCCACAGGTCTAAAATCATTAAAAACTTTTGGGTGGTTGGTCTTAGCCACAGGTATCACTATTGACTGCTTCCAGCACCTTGGGACCTTCTGTTGGTTAAAAGACAGCTGGAAGATATGATAAAAAATGGGAGCTAGCTGCTCTGCACAGGAGGAGAGCAGTCGACCACTTATATTATCAGGACCCAGGCTTTTTCCAACTTTGGAGTGTTTAAAAGATTTGGCCACAGAGAGAACATTAAAAAAAGGAGTATGACCAGAGCTGGAAAGTTTGTCTTTAAGATTTAAAATCTCATTACTAAAATCAAAACAATCAAACCTAAGATAAAACTTGTTAAATTCATTTGCTATTTGGTTATCAGAATTAAAACCAAGGAGAGTCACCTTTTTGTTGCATTTCGTCTCTGAACCAACAATAGTCTTAAAACCATTCCAGACAGGGCCCAGCCTGTTTTTGGCAAGATCACTTTCCAACTTCTCCTTGTATTTCAACTTTGCCTTTTTTATTTCATTCTTAATCTCCCTTTTAATCAAGTTCATCTCTGTAGGGTCACCTTCTCGGAATGCCTTCCTCTTCCTGTTTAACAGGTTTTTCAGAGTTTTTGTCACCCAGGGTTTGCTGTTTGGAAATATCTTGACTGACTTGTTTTGGAATCACAAAGTCTTCACAAAAAGTTACATAGCTACTAACATCGTCAGTCAGCTCATCAATATCACTGCATGATTCCTTGAACATGTCCCAGTCCGTTTTTTCAAAGCAACCCTGTAAGCTCAGTTTGGAATCATCAGTCCAGTTGTGAATCTGCTTGGTGATGATCTTACCTCTCCTGAGGGCAGAGCGATAAGCTGGCATGAGCAGCACACAGTTGTGATCAGCCCCACCCCGTGGAGGAAGGGGGAGGGACTTAAATGCTCCTTTAACAGAACCGTAACACAGGTCCAAGGTTTTGTTCTGCCTGGTTGGGCAGGTGACATATTGAAAAAAGTTTTTATGAGTTCTTTTTAAAGAGCAGTGGTTGAAGTCACCAAGAACAAAGACAGGAGCATCTGGAGATAGGGACTGCAGCTTCTGGGTCACTTTTAGTACAGACTCCGAGGCCTCCTCCTCGTTGGCTCTTGGGTGGATATACACAACGGTGACGATTATCTGGGGGAATTCCCGGGGGAGGTAGTGGGGACGCAGGGACACGGACAGCAGTTCAATGTGTTGAGTGCACAGTTTTTCTCTGATAATGACGGTTTTGCACCACCGCTCATTAACATACAGGCACACACCCCCGCCCTGTGATTTGCCAGTGACGCCGGCATCCCGGTCTAGGCGGACCGGTTCGCCGAATCCATCAATGGTCATTTCCGCATTGGAGTCTCTGTCCGAAAGCCAAGTTTCAGTAATCGCTAATAAACATGCGTTTCTGAATTCATGTTGAAAACGGACATGTGCTTGCAGTTCATCGCATTTATTATGGAGAGACTGTGCATTAGCTTGGATGATGGACGGTAGTGGGATGCGAGAGAGCGACTGTCTCCGCAGGCGCTGGAGTAAACCACCACGTCTGCCTCGCTTCCTCGTTTTGCGGAGCGGAGCATTAAAGTCTTTCTGATCGCCGTCCCTGTGATCAGTAAAAGAGTCCAGGCTCGGAAAGATTAAATCCAAGGGAGGAACTGATGGAGGGTCGCTCCACTGTAGAAGAAACTCTCTGCTGTATTGAGTCCGAGCCGGCTGGTCATGTGGCAGTGGTAGACCAGAGGAAAGGCAGAACGCCAGCCACAGTAGGAGAAAACACGCTGTAAACTCCATTGTTCATTAAGAGACACACCTTCCAGTGAAGTTTAGTTCAGGGCCATATACACCTTGTTGTTCAGGCCAGATCCACTGTATTAAACACCGGGATTACTAAAAAAGAAACATTAAAGACACTTCCACAAACACAGACGTACTTGCTGCCGGTCGCTGCACGAGCATGCGCCCAGCGTGCTTTTCCTGGTGACTCAGTGCTGCTCTCCAGTCTTCTTGCTGTCTCTTGAGTTCGTCGAGTCCGCTGTGGAACACCGACATGTGCTCGATCTGCTGGTTAAGCTTAGCATCTTGGTCACGAATGGCAGCTGGCATTCGCTCGGCGTCCGCTGGGTTCATGCTGGCCAGTTTGTACTGACAAGGCTCAGCCTGGTTTTGAACCCAGAAGCAGGACGCGGATGCAAAAAGTTAAAAATAAAGGTTTTTATTATAACAAGGTGCAAAACTCAAAATCACTCTACTGAGGACAGATAAAACGTGGGTAAATGAAAAATCACTCGGCTGAGGAAGAAAAGTATCAAATAAACAAAGTAATAAACTTAAAGTCACTCTAGCTATGCAGAGGAAAAACGAGGTAGAAAAGGAACAAGAAAACATGGTAGCAAAAACAGGAATACTTAACATGAGACGCATGGAAATGAGGCAAGAGTTGACGGACACGGCAGACACGACAAACTGGCACAGGACAGGGGAAGACGCGGACATTAAATACACAAGGTAGGGAGTCAGGTGGAAACAATCAGGGCGGGGCAGACAATCACACCGGTGGGAGACACAGAAGGAAGGGCAAGCAACCTGAAACGAGAAGGGAAACAGTTACCAAAATAAAACAGGAAGAGACAGGACAACATGAGACAAGACATAACTGCAAAAGTAACTTAACGTTTTTGCCTGGTTATGACAGTTTTCTTCTTGATGGCGTTGATGAACACCCCGTCCCCTGGAACAACGGCAGCTATTGGTTGCTCAAGCGCCGGTGTTGGAACAGAATTAGCAAAAGATAATTAGCAGATTGAACACTGTTGTTAGTCAACATCTTTCTCATGTAGTCGACGAGTGTTTCTTCTGCTGCTTCATCAGTCTGAGTGAATGCTTTCAACTGTGGGATGACATTTCATACATCATTTTAAACGGTGACCTGTGCTTGTTGGAGTCACGTGCATATTCAACATGACTAATGGTAAACAATAAATCTACCTTTTCCCTTTCCTTTCTTTCATCGTTCTCTTCAATTGGGACTTAATAGTTCCATTAACTCTTCCAACCACTCCTGCTGATTGAGGGTGCTATGCAAAATGCTTCTTTTTAATTCTATGTTTGGATTCTTGGCCATTATAGTGATAACATTATTAACTAGTGATCATTTGTGGAATCCCAAATTGTGCTATTATCTCTTCAACCAAAGCATTTACAACTGTTAGTGTGTTTGGGTGTGCACTGGGAAACATCTCCACATCCATTTAGTGTGCATGTCAGTTATTATCAGGCAGAATTTCTGTCCTTCACATCTGTTAAGTTCATTCAAATCCATACAGATGTGTTGGAATGGATACAGAGATTTTGGAAAATGTCTTCTTTTAGGCCTTAGATTACCTTGTGGATTATGCTTTGTTCACATTTGACACATTGAATGACATTTTCTGAATAATTAGTCAATCCATATATTATAAATCCTTATGCTACTGCATGTACCTTCCCCCCTTTTGAGACATGACAACGTTCATGGCTCAATGATGCCGTACATCTGAACAACCCTTGTGGAAGGAGCGCTTTGCCATATGGGCATATCTTTGTCATTTACTTTGGCTCCTTATACATATTGTGTAAGAGCCAAAAGTAATGAAATAGGATTTGAACACTTAAATATTATTATCTAGTAAATGTACAGTCAAAGTGTTTTGTTTTGTATGTATTCTGTTTGATGCTATTGCGCATGTGTAGGCTGAGAAACGAACCTGCATATAATCAGTGACTGAACAGGTGTGATTGATAGAGGTGTGCGATACTGCAAAATTTGGTATCGATCCGATACCAAGTAAATACAGGGTCAGTCTCTCCGATATCGATACCAATACCGATATTTTTAATATTTCAGGTTGATGTACCATCACACTGCTGACCCTTAGGTGTTTTTGTGGTTTTTCCTTGGAATTTTTTTGTTATAACCCAGGACAGAATTTGGGCAAAGTTTACAGGCGACTGCAAAATACTTTATTATCAAAAACAGAAGCAATAGAGCAGTAAGTAATGTTTTTTCTTTAAAAAACAAAGCGAAAAAAATATATGAGAGCAAATTTAAAAAAAATCTTTTTAGAGGTAGACTATTGAGAAACAACAATACAAATATAAAATTAAATTTCCCCCCTTCAGTGCACTTCTTTTCTGGATTTTTCTCAATTAAAAAAGTGTACAAAACTATCACACCACAACAAATGTTATAAAAAAAAATGTGTGTGTGTGTGAGAGAGAGAGAGCCGAGTGGCCTGCTGCCGCTGAGTTATGTGATGGTACAACATCAGAGCACAAGAGGGGGAGGAGGAGCAAAGTGTGCCTGCTCCGCGCTGAGAGTGAGACAGGAGAAGCGGCAAGTCCAGCGACCTGTCTGTCGCCTCTTTGACAAGACCGTACAAGCACATACAAGAGCCAAACTGACATTAAAGTATCTATCTCATCACGCTAGTATCGATCCGAAAGCGATACCAACTTGGTATCGATACTATCGATATTTGGATCGATCCACCCATCTCTAGTGATTGATGGATTAGACAATGTGAATGTAGTTTGGAAGCATAGAGTTTTTTGACCGTCTCATGCCATACCTAAAAAATCCTTTTTTGTTTTATTGAACTTTCTGTTGGACATATTGATGAGGAATAAATACGAAATGTCATTCAAAGAGTTGAGTGAGTTTATGAACTTTGTGTATGGAGTACGCGTCAGAGCCTTTCTGCTGCTCACATTGAAGGAAGTGGCCAAATTAAACAAAGGACAAATCACGCACCAAAAAACATTCAATTAATACTGAGATAAATAAGCATAAGCATTTTTCACAAAGCTGTAAGATCAATCCTTAGTAAACATACAGTGTCATTGGGGCCATTTCTGTTCCTTTTAGTGAGCCTCTGTTCTGGCACACATCAGCAACAACATGATGAAAGAGAATGCTGTACAGTTCCACTCACCTCTTCTCTGATCCTGGAGCTGCTCCTTCATGTCTGCTCTCATCGGGGGCTTCTTCTTCATTTCCTTCCTCCTGCTGTTTCCTCTGGGCTCTTCTGTGCTCTTCTCTTCCGTTTGGGCTCCTGGAGTCGTCCCACAGCAGCACTGAAGGGGAGCCAAAGACAAAACTAAGCCACATACTGTTTGTAATGCTGCTGTTTGGAATAGAGTAGCATTTGAGGAACATTCAGCGGTGGTGAAGCTCTTACCTGTTGGATGAGTTTGTCCTGATTCCTCCATGATGATGTCCACGTGGAGGACTCAGTATACTTACCTCATTTGTCAGCAGCCTGTCTTTTCCCAGCGAGGAAAGGACCTTCTAACATGACAACAACTGCTGACATGACTATGACCCCCGCCCCAGTGTGAAGCGTGCACCGTGCTCCTTGTTACTGCACTGTAAAACATTGCAGCCCCATTTAGTTATGTTCACTTACTGTTTCTCTTTAACTCAAAGAGCTCTGACAAGATTTTGATTTTGAACTCGGCTGTTCTAGTTTTTCGAAAGTTAAACTTACATTAATTCATTGTCTTGACTATTTCAAAGTTTTGTAAGTTCTGTCCAAGTTGACTTAAATTGCCTTTGTAAGTTATCTGTAGAAAAAAGAGGGACAAGAAAACCAGCGTGAGAAGGGGGTTTGGAAAAGGGTGTGGCCATACTTGAATTTGAAATAAATTCCCCTTTCAACTGATGGTATGGTTGAAGCATGGACATAATTATTGTTATATCCTGAAGACAATTCACTTATTTGAATTCCTATTCAATGAACTGCCACCAGCGGAGGGACTCTGTGTCTGTGTAAGGGCCTTTCTATTAAGGCGGGGCAACACAGGTTAACCGACCGTCTGCAAGGAGGACCGGGGAAACGTTACGCTGTGGATTTTATTTCTGCTGTGAGGCAGCGCCAGGAGTGGAGTTTAAATTAACGTTATATTCAAATGTTAGCTTGTTTTCCTTAAGTTTGCGTGCTGTAACTTCAATAGAGTTACCTATGTACATTAACCTGACGTCGTGCTTATTAATAGTCTGGAAAGAATAAATACTTGGCCTTGATGTTAGCTTAAAAATGTCGTACATGACTCATGGTGGACTGACTTAACGTTAATCAGTCAGGCTTTTGATAGATGCAAAAATTGTGAAAATACAAGTGTAACCTCTGCGCTTGTTGAATCAATGTCTTGGACCTGGTCTGGGTTGTCACAGTTTGGGTTTATTTTCTTTCTGCAGTCTGCAGTCAAAACATGGGCATAATGGGCAAATGCACCGTTAACTTGGATGCTGCTCGTGCTCACTCTCCATTCATTTCTCTGGAATTTACCCATAATCCTTTGCAAAACTAAAGACTGCCGGGACCCATGAAAACAGCAGATGGCACTATCGTCCCATTTAGCGGGATTGAAATAACTATATCATGAACCTTTTTAACTATGTTATACGAGCACTAAGGGTTGTGTGTGTGTGTGTGTGTGTGTGTGGTGCAGACAATACACTGAGATGGACTTTGTGCTTGGTGTAGCCTGTAACGTCAGTACATTCCAGGGCTGCAATTATTTTTTTTCCCAATTGAATATCGATTCAGTAAATCCTGAAATCGATCCGCAAAAATTTCCGTTGAGGAACACAGGCTCCAGCTTAAGGACCTCCCGTTGTCCCGGCCGATAAAAATAGGATCTGGGAGGATGTAACATTAAATTAGTTTTGGGAAGAGAGATATAAACATGCGCTACCGTTACAATGAATGAAAATTAAAGTGAAACAAGGTGCAGGCTCTGAGGCAGCTTGCATGGCTGTTTTGCCATGAAAAGCACCTGGCTCATTTGCATATACAGCCTACGTAATGTTTATCGCAAATTAAATAGGCCCACCCCTGCAAGTGTATGCTCCAATTTTCTGAACCCTATTAGTTTTAATGTTAGCTAAATGTGAAGAAATCAACAGTGTTTGTAGGCTATTTATTGATTTATGTCATTTTATTTCTCCACCCAACAGACAAGCTCTTAGCTGTTTAGTCTGCACTTTAGATCATACTGGTCTGTTCATGCTTTATTCTTTGTTCATGAAAGAATAATGAAATGGTAAAATACATTTTGGGATCAGTTTTTCATTAACAAATACAGTTAATACACACATTATTATTTCACAAATACCAGAAGGTACTGTAATGAATTATCTGTGTTATTTTTGTAACACGTTGTCTTTGAACTAAACATGCAGTTCATTTTTATTTTCAATTTACAGGTGTCAACAAGCATGTCCAGTTCATGAAGTGGAAATGTAAGTTTTGTGCGTTCACCACCAATGGGCAAGGAAGAATCATTCAGCATTACAAAGAGCATCATGGACATCATCGGAGGAGCTCAGGCCTTGTCTGTTGCATCCAGCAGAAAGTTGACCCTGAGTGTCTTCAGAAAGAGGTGTGTATGGCATAGAGAAAAACATTGCTAATAATGTTTACTAAAATTTGGATTCTAGCTTAGGATTCACTGAAACTCTTGTCTTGTTTTTTTCCTGGAGGACACAAACCAAAACAGGAGAGCAGCTGCCCTACATGGTCTTCCTCAATTTCTTTCAGAGGATTCCTCCGATATAATCAGGATGTGTGATGTAAGTCAGTATATTAACACATTTTACACTACACTCACTTTTCTCTTGCTTTATTTGAGACATTGCCATCGCCAAAGAAAGGCTTATTTTTATAGAACTTGTGTAAAAATCCTTACTGTGGGTTAAGCTACACCATACTTCAACATGTCAGCCCCCATACTCACATGGACACACACAACCCAACTCTAAAGCATTATACAGAACACCAAACCTTGCTATTTGTCTTGTATTGTCCTCTTAATGTCATATTTTTCTAGTATTGTAAAAAAGAATCTTATTTATAGGTTAAAGTCTCAAAATTGTACATTAAATACTTTGGGGAAAAGTAACTACTGGTAAATTAAAATTCACTACACACATTTTAAGTGGTCTTCATTTATTGATAGGGATGCAAATTTCAGTCAGTTTCTTTAATTGATAATTGGCTGCCTTAACAATCGATTATTGATTAGTCATTAAAAAATATCCAGAAAAATAGTTTTTCATTAGAAAACTGCTTTAACCCCTAACATGATCTGTTTGATGCAATATCAGAGTGAGCTTGTTTTGTGCTTAACAGAACAGATAAATGAACACCAAGTTACTTTAATGATAAACTAACACAAAATAATGACTTGATTTTGGCATTGGCACAACAAAATCCAGTCTGTTTTGAGGCTACTGATATCTAAAATGTAATGATAGCAATTTGTATATTGTTTTGCATTTTTAAAATGACAAACAGGAGATGTCAGTTGAGATGTGTGTGTTTGTCATTAGGCTCATGGAGAAACCCTCCATGTGACAATGAAAGGAATGCAGGTGGGACTGCTTATTGGACACGAAGGCCCTCTCCATGATGCATTTCCTCTGGAAGTCTTTAATGTGGCTGTGGTGGCAGAGGAGAAGATTATGGTTCATGACCTCAAAGATGTGCCCACAGGCTTTGCCATGTTAATGGCTGTAATCTACTGCCTTGAGCTCAAGTACATGAACATGCAACACCAAGTACTCCTTTGAATTGTATCATGATACATTGTATCATATTGTTCTTGTTTATATTTGGATTTGATGAAACGTTACTGTCTCTCTCAACTCCAGCACTGGCAGTTATCATAACTGAGACTGATGTGTTAAAAGTCAGCTGTTTTGTAAAAGACTTGATAAGATTTACCAACATGCAACATTGTTCTTGTTCATCTCAGGATTTTATGAAGCCATTGATTGTCTTACATGAGCCTGATTGTTCAGCTTCAACCCACCTACTTAGGTGTGAAGGCATGTTTGAGATCAAAAGCTAATGTTTAAGCTGTATAACATTGTTTTTCAAATAAATGTTATATTTGTGAACAGAGAGGCTGTGAGAATTCAGTGATTGTTACTAAAATAAGAAAACTTGGAATTATCAGTCAGGAAAACTTATACATCTAAGTTGCAACAAATTTTAACTTTCAACTATGATTTATAACAATGTGTAGCAGGATGAGACTCTCTCTCTCTCCCTCTCTGCTCATCCTCCCTGCTTCAGGTGAGTAGTACAGTGCCTGGTGGTCGTTAGCCAATCACTGCGGGAGGCAGTGGTGTTGCCAGGATGCCAGGTGTGGGTGGGCATTAGTCTCACCTGGGGGGGCAAAAAAAAAAAAAGTGCTACTATACTCAAGTAGCTCAAAATCCAGGGTAGGGCTACTGCACCTTAAAACATGTTTTGTTTTCTCCTCTGTCAATTAAATTCATAGAACATTATGAACATGCAGATGGTGTTTTTTTTGTTGTTTTTTTTAAAGGTGAAACAGGAAGTAACAACACAAAGGTTAATTTAGAGCATCCATTGTTTGTTTTTGGCAGAGTTTACGGGAGTGGAAGCTGTTTGCTTCTTTATGAGCCATATGCATCTCTCTCTCTCTCTCTCCCTCTCTCTCTCTCACTATACAGTGCTTATGTGACTGGTTTTAACGTTTGGGCTAGCCAAAAGCAGGTAGCTGCTACCTAGCTGTCACAACACACAACAGAGGACACACAGATGAGAAGTACAGAGTAGACTGAGATGAATGTTGAAGAGTCCGGTAGGAGAGGCACAGGTATTAGACGGCGGTAGAGCTGGGGCAAATAGAGATCGCTGATGTGACTGAAACTCCGAAGGCGAGGTAGGCGAGCAATAAATGAACAGCAGGACAAACGTACTGTCTGAACTACTGACGGTGTCTGCGAGCAGCGCTTTGGCACATGTGCGATCCATTAACACCCTGGACGCCGAGGGGGTAACATCTTCCTGCTGGGAGGGGCTGAGCTGACAGTGAGTGCTTTAGGACGCGGGAGAGTCCACGGCAGTGTCCGCTGGCATACACAGTAATATATGAATGGGATATCACATGCGGAGCCCAGACTGCCGTCAACACTACATCCAGTTTTCCTTGGGTGGGCAGAGCATGTCCGTGGGTGGGCACTGCCCCCCCCTGGTAACGCCCCCGGCAGGAGGGCACCCTATAAGTAGGGGAAGTGACCAACTCCATGACCTCTTGCTCCTTGGCTTGCGGCCCGCCCACTTCCGGGTCGCCTTGCTCCCGTTCCTCTCGCTGCGTCCGTGCAGATCCTCGCGTTTGGACTCCCCCTGTTGCTGTGGACAGCTGAGTACGGACCGTGAAGCTCGCCTCCTGTTCAAGTGGTCATAACTACCTGATCGGTCCACGTCAAGGGACCCTGCTTTTTTGTTTATGGTCAGTTTGCTGCTTCACCTCCCTTGAACCACTTTTACCGCATTGTGTGCTGTGTCGCTGTGCCTTATCCGGCTGCTTTGCGTCACCGGACTGCCTGCTCCGTCTACGGCGCATCAAGGCTTGCCTTAGCAGCGTAGCTGTTAGCAGCTGCGACCCTGCACCTGCCGTTAGCGGTGCGGTGCTCTATTGGAGCAGAGAGACATTTTAATGATTGAATGAGTTGTGGGGTTGAAGTCCCTCCTTACGTTGAGTTCTACCCCCGTTTATTTATCTTAGCCCGTTGTTACTTTTGTTTGCTTTACTTTTGATTATTTTGTGCATTTGGGGCTACATAGCTTTATTTCTGATTATTTTGTTGTTTTGTTCTGGGTATTTTGTGATCTTTTTCTTTAGGTATGTACATTTAATTAAATTGTAGTATTTCATTGTTTAGTTTTGATTTCTTAGCTTAGTATTATTTGTTGTCATTACTTATTTATCTTTTCTTTAAAGGGATTTCCCATTTTCCTTAATTTGACAATTGTGTTTTGTTATTGTTATTGTTATTTTGTTATTTTATTATTTGTTATTTGGTTTGCCCTTTTTTTTTGATTGCATGAACCCCACTAATTTCCGTTTGTCCTTTCAGGTGCTGAGTGCCCAAGGTGGTTTTCCCCTTTTTTTTGTGCGAGTGTGGTGCACCACCCCAGTCTTTTTGAGTTTTTCACTGAGTGAGTGCATTATCACGTGTGTTCGGGGTGCTCCTGGGATTGGCCTCACCTCCTCGACCCCTTTCCCCCCACCGGTAAGCCTCAGCCCTGATAAGGTTCTCCCTTCCCTTTAATTCCCCTGAGTGCATGGTGTTTTTATTGTTAGTGATATCTTAAAAAGTGTTTAATAAAATTGTTTGTTTTTTCGAAGTGGAATCACGTCTCCTGCCCCATTAATTATGTTGTCATGTGTTGAGTCATGACACATGTTTAATGTTGTTTGAAGTTTCCACATGTGACCAGATGTTCTTTAACGTGTTTGCGAGGTGGAGCATCCTAAACATGCAGGTCAGAGCATCTCCAGCTGGGCGGAGACAGAGGGAGGCAGCTGTGTTTTGTGTGTCACGATATACGCACCAACAGCGTGTAGGGTCTCATTACGACGTTCTGTATGATGTCATGTGATGTGCATGTACGCAGGCGTACAGGTGTACACCATATCAGGTGTGTCTGTCTCTGGTCAGGAGTGAACCTACCCATTTGTCAACATGCTGTTAGACAGCGCCTCCTGCTGACAGGAAGTGCTGGTGGGTGGTCTATTGGTCACAGAGCAGAGCTTAGGGGAGCTGGTGCTGCGATTGGCCCACGACCACATCCTGCCGCTACGCATCACTTCCTACACCCAGACGGAGCTGCGGTTCAGTGCTCAGCTCAACAAACACTCTGCTGAGCTGCAGGTACTCTCTGTCTTTCCTCGCCTGTCTTAGCTCTCCTGTGCGTCCTGATGGCGTCATAATGCTTCTACATCTGTCTTCACTTTAAGGTAGAGCAGTAATGAACCTTCACAGTGTCTCACAGTGTCCTCACTGAGGAAAGTGAGATGTCTTTGCTGATGGTTCACAGAGGTACTTATGTTGAGTGCACATTAACACAGGGTCCAGTCACTTTATTGTGGATGATTTTATCTACTATCATACTAAAGTTAAATAATTATGTCAAAGTAACTTGTAAATTAGGTTGTCTAAACTTACTTCAGTTATGCATCCACATAGGCCATTTGAATGAATGAATGGATGAATGAAACCTTTTATTTCAGACATATGAAAACAACAAACAAACAAACAAAACAAGCAGCATATCCATACTGCAAGACAATGAGACAAGCAAAGTAAGAGTTGCATGTCATTGTTGCCTCAATGTGCACATATTTACATGCCTGAAAAGGAGTAGGAACAAGTATGCTTATTTAATTCTCTATATTTCTCTATATTTCAAACATTGAACATAAATTAATTTAGCCTTCCTCACCCTGTGTACCCTACATAACAGTTTGTGTCTAAATTAAATATATACATATTTGTAAACAAGTATATACACACTCAGACATAATCACACACACACACACACACACACACACACACACACACACACATATATATACATATATACACAAAGACCCATATATACCAACACATGCGACAGAAATTACACACTATTTCACACTTCTTTTTTATAAAAGCCCCTCCTCATCCCTGTACCTTTTAAAGATTAAGTCTTTATACCACTTTTTAAACTGGTTCATGTTTGGACATTGCTTCAGAATCAGAATTAGAATGGCCTTTATTGTCATTATACAGGATGTACAACGAGATTGGAGAGCCTTCAGTGCAATATCAAGTTAAAAATTATACAAAAATGTATAAGTAAAAAAGACAGTTTAGTAAAATGTACAAGATATATACAAAGATGAGATGCAGACTTGTGCACAGCACAAAAGGTAGATGGTAAAAATAGAAAATAGTCCAGATTCCTATGTTGTTCACATATATTGCACAGCAGCAGATATGTATTGCACAGACACCAGAATATGTATTAATTTTAGTGCAAATGATGAATGGTATATACAGATGAGTAAAAGTCACATATGAATGTATTGCACGTGGGTTATTAAATAAATAAATATGTAAATATATTTCCGAGGTAGTTACAGAGGCAGTGATGAAAATATTGCACATTTTGCATTACAGTAAAGACCGGGCTCGTTGTATGTCCGAGTTCAGGGTGGTGATGGCTCTTGGGAAGAAACTGTTTCTCAGTCTGTTTGTTCTTGCTTTGATGCACCTGTAGCGTCTGCCAGAGGGCAGCAGGTCAAACAGCTGAGCACCAGGATGTAAACTGTCCTTGATGATGTTCCGAGCTCTGCTGAGGCACCGGGTGGAGTAGATGTTCATCAGGGAGGGGAGAGGGCGGCCGATGATACGCTGTGCTGCCTTGACTGTCCTCTGAAGCCTCCCTCTGTCCGCCTCAGTGCAGCTCCCGTACCAGGTGGAGACGCAGTAGGTCAGCAGGCTCTCGATGGACGAGCGGTAGAAGGCCAGCAGCAGCTCCCTGTTCACGTTGTTCCTCCTGAGGACTCTCAGGAAGTGTAGCCGCTGCTGGGCCTTCTTTATGACAGCCGTGATGTTGATTGTCCAGGAGAGGTCGTCGGAGATGTGGACTCCCAGGAACCTGAATGTGTGGACCCTTTCCACACACTCGCCGTTGATGTAGAGGGGGGGCGGGTCACTCCTGTTCCTCCTGAAGTCCACGATGATCTCCTTTGTTTTCTGTGTGTTCAGGGCCAGGTTGTTGTCAGAGCACCAGGTCGTCAGCCTCTGGACCTCCTCTCTGTAGGCTGCCTCGTCTCCCTGTGAGATCAGTCCGACCACTGTGGTGTCGTCAGCAAACTTCATGATGATGTTGCTCTCATGGGCCGGACTGCAGTCGTAGGTGTAGAGGCAGTACAGGAGGGGGCTCAGCACGCAGCCCTGTGGTGATCC
>JBBMOC010000281.1:44999-79581 GCA_037975185.1 Centropyge bicolor
TTTTCTCTCCGTTCATCCCTTGCAGTTGTATAAAAAGTTTAAAAGATGTAAGTGTAGACTTTTTGCTCTTTCAGAATGCAGCCATATGGTCGGGGGAAAGGAGCAGTTTTACCCGGTGAAACGCATCATAAAGACCACAGTGCAGAAGGTTCTCTTTGTCATTATTTGAAATAGAAATGTAATGTAAACATATACCTTTACTATGGATGTATTTAGTGGATTTTAATGCCTCCGACAGTCCTCTGACAGTTTGACTGCTTATGGTAGTAAACATTTTTTAAATATTTCTCAGGGGAAGCAAATGGAGTTGGTGGAGTGGGAGCCATGCTCCATGTGGTATGTATGATTTCTTTTTTTTATTTTATAAAGAAATTCTCAAAGTTGTATTATTCATGTCATGGAAGTTGTAAGGTATCTATTGTTAAATGCTTTTGTGCTATTTATTTATACTAACAAATTTTGAATTGCAAGCATAAACAGAGAGTACATGTAAATACCTCAGTCAAACTATTACCATATGAGGGTAATTGACAGTAATCATATAACTAACTGTGTGCATGTAAACATAGCAAGTATGTGGTACAAATGAAACCCACTGTGGCTCATTGTCCTCTATCGTCATGTTGTCATTGAATCTTCTTTACATTTATTGCAGTGGGAAGACGTGGCCTCTACAGAGGGTGGCAAAGGAGAACACCACAAATTAAAATATAAACACCTTCACTCATGTACACACACACACACGCACACACTTATAATATTATTATTATTGTAATTATGTTAGTTGCTGCCCTTTGTTGTTGCTGTCGTTGTTGGTGGTGTCTTGTTGTTGTTGTTGATATGTCCATACTGCATAATCTTTTGTAATATAATAAAAACATTTGAAAAGGTATGATCTGGATGCTGTTGTAATGCAATACATACATGCATACAAACAGATAGATTGGTTTACTCACTGAATAAATGATTAATTTACCCCAGAATGTTATCAAAATTGTTGTAGCAGCATGAATGCACACATCTGAATAAAAATATAAATAAATAAAATTCATGAAATGACAAAAAAACTACCAGTATAATGGGCTATATAAAGACAAATTAAGCAGAAATTAATTTCTTGTGTGGGATCATAGTTTGTGGTCTAATCAAACCTGTTTTAAAAGATGGTATTAACTTGTTAGGTTTATCTTATTAAAATAAAATACACAAATCAGGTATTAACAGTATTATGTAAATTATAATACAAAGATTGTTACATTCTATAGTTTCTATTATGGCTAAATGCTTTGATCTATTTCATTGGTTTTTTAAAGGTATAGCTATGATTTGAAAATCAAACAGAAGTCATTGCTTATGCAGAGAAATGTACTTGTGGTCAAATGTAGCCACTTTTAAGAGCAATTCGGTCCGGGTTCGTTGTTAATAGCAACCGTACGTCCGGTACGTACGTGACGTCAGTATAATGCGCCCACTAGTTTTAATCGCAGTGCCCCAGGTTCTGTTTAGACTTTGTTTTTGTTCAGTCTTTGTTTTACTGTCACGTTCCTGCCGGCCATCACTCTGTTTTTGTTCTCAGTTTAGTCACTCCATCATGCCATTGTTCTGTTCATGTCATAGTTTTTTCAGTATAGTTCTGTCATGTCGTTGTCCTGTTCTGTCATATGTACTGTTTAGTTCTGTCTGTTCTAGTTCTGTGTTTTGGTTTTCGTTCTGTCCATCTCATTTCTATATCCAGTGTCTTGTCTCCGATTCATTTCACTTACCAGCCACACCCACCTCATCATGTCACCTGTGTTTTCTTTTCATGCTAATCAAGACCACAACACTATTTAAGTCAGTTGTTTTTTGTTCACAGTTGCCGGATTGTCACCTTTCCTCACGTCACGTTTTAATGTTCATGTTCATGTCCAGGTATTTCCATGTGCTTGCCAAGTCTCGCCGTGAGTTTTGTTAAGACTTCATTTTGATTTCATTAAAGACTATTCTAAGCTGTCATGGTTTGCTCCTTGTGTTTTTATTTTCAGTGCATTGTTCAGTGTTCTCCAGTGTTTTTGGTTTCGTCTTTTGTTCAGGCATCACTTCAGTGGCTGGAGGTGTGGCCTGCTGGTGCTGGGTCCCCTCCCCCTTCTCCCAGCTGTCCCTCATTCCCTCCTAACGACCGGCAGCTTTAAAAGCTCCATGGTTCTTCCTGGAAGCTGCCGGATCGTCCCCTCACTCTCGTCCTGCATTCCCTGCGTTTCCAGTGTTCCCAGTGTCTCCAGCGTCTCCTCTCGTCACCTGTGCTCGGCCTTTACCCTCATACCTCCTCCATCCAGCCTCGGCGTTCACCACCCAGCCTCCAGCCACTGAAGCAGCTTGTCACCGGATTCCTTTGTATGTTGCCTTTTTCTGTTTTTTCTTGTAAGTCCTGGAGTTTTTGTGTTTATTAAATCCTTTTGCCTCAGTTCCCCTCGTCTTGTGTGTTGCTCTTGGGTCCAGCCAAAAACCAAAACCGTGACACTAAGCAGCAGCAATTGTGTGATGCGCTTGAGTCCGCACCCGCCCGCTATGACAGTTTCCTATATTAATAAGATTTATTATTCAATACCCTTAAGATATATGTTTTTTGTCAGGTTTATCTTGTTAAATAAAATTATGCAAATCACGTAATCTTTTTTCTTTATTTACTGTTCATCATTACACGGTTTTCGACACGTGAACAATGCTGTAGGCTCGAGGTGTAGAAATGCATTCATATGCAAAGGAATACAATTTATTATAATAAATATAATAATATGATATGATGCCAATGATAATGATAATAATAAATAAATCACATAACCAGTTTTAAGAGCAACTCGGTCCGTGACGCACATCAACTTCCTTCCGGTTCGTTGTTGATAGCATCTGTAGTTACCACCTTAGCAACAACAAAAACCGTATTGTCCATACACTTTCCTTGAGAGACCCGAAAGATTATACGTCGAAGCGAAAAAACTACAGATTGTATACATTAACCGAATGGATACTATGAAAATAAAGTGTACATTTGTCGCTAGAAAAGAATAGAAAAGTTATCAAAACGAACCTAAAGCCACAAATTATCTTAAAATATAGCAATTTCCACCGAAAATAGAAGGGATGTCCACCATGTTTTTTGTTCACGCCAGGGAGAAACTCGGCGGTCACGTGACCTAAAGTATGCAAGCAGAAAACACTGGGCAGATGAAACGTTCACACCTTACAATTGCAGATCCCCAAATGTTGGACTCATACGTTTTTGTGCTGTGGACAAATGTAGGTATTACACAATTTAGAATGAGACTGGGTTGGAGAGGCTGCTCCTCCCCAGGTGCAGGACCAACAGACTAAAAAACTCATTTGTCCCCCGGGCCATCAAACTGTTCAACTCCTCACTGGGGGGGAGGAGGACGAACAGAAGAACAGAGGGACTATAGACTGTGTGCAATAAACTGGACTTCAACTCATGTGCAATATAACCCCATCACGGGCAATATAACTGGACTGTCAATGTGTGTACAATACCACCACATTGTGCAATATATTGTGTGTACTATGTACATGGTAGAATGTATATCATACATTGCCGTTATTGTTATTAGGGCCCGAGCACACAAAGTGCGTAGTTAATATTATTATTGTTATTATTATTTCTATCACCGCTGTGCAATATTTCAGGCCAATATCTCCGCTACTTTCAGAGATATGAAGCCTTCAAAAAGGGGGCATGGCCTCATATTTAGCATAGAAACCAGCGTTACAATCAAACATTCATAGTTTGATGGCTAATAACTTTTGAACTGTTCACACTAAATGCTTCATGCTTTTCACATGATTCTTTGATAGAATGAGGCTGTGTACACAGAGAGCTGTGTATGTGACATATCTGCAGATATATGTCATGCCAAATATGACTTCCTGGAATGAGCATTTGTCCATGGTAGCACTTTTGGCTCTCTATATCTCGAGATTTAATCACACCAGATGTCTAACATGTCTCATTTATTAAAAAGAATCAGACAATGAATCTGACTGAGTTCAGTCTTAAATATTCAACTTCAGTAAATAGAGGGAATAAATGTCCGTCATGTGACCGCAGACACACACAGACAGACAGAAGACTCATATTCAACACTGTCACGTTTGGTCCTGTTGGTGTCCACTGGGAGGCGCTGTGACACAGACTGATGATCAGATTCTAGTTACTGTAGTTGTCAGTAATAAACAATCAAATTCTGTCTCATATCTTTATTTTTTTTACCATATTTAACCACTGAAGCATTCATTCAAAATGAAACTTTATTGAAAGTTCAAACCGTCGAGCTTCATTAGCAATGATGTCATTTTTCTCTGTGAATGGACAGAATGAGCGTCCGTCACTTCAACATCTTCCTCTCCTCTCGTCTTCAAACATTCATCTACAGACGAGCCTGAACTGACTGTGACAGTTCAGCTACTTTCATCTTATAAACTGACATTTTAACTGCTGTCACACTTGAACTGTCTTCAGTGCTTTCCTAAACTGAAACTTCAACTCCTTTTTCCAGTCACACATCAACTCTCATTCAACTCTAACTGCAAGAACCCTTGATTTAGAAAAAAGACTGAAGGTGATGAATCTGCTGACCATCTTTTCTGTATTCAGTAGCTGCTCCTGGAGAAGTACTGGACTTTTAATCTTTTGGAACTCTCCTGATCTGATACCTGGACTGACCTTTAAACTGTTTTATCATTATTATTTTATTTATTGTTTTATTACTATTAGGATGGTTTTATGGTTTGAACCGGTTGCATGAATAAAACTTGCACCTGCCACCTGCATGTTGTTTCGAGCCAGCAGCGCTCCCCAGTAGATTTGAACATTTTAGCATAAATAAGTAGGTTTTAACATTCAAGCATATTTACTGAGTCTTTTTAAAAAATCTTTTATTTGAAAGTCACCCCACACCGATGACAAATGCTTTCATGTCTTTGTTTTAAAATGACAAGTCAACTGCTTTCACCACTTCCACATGAACTGATGTTGTGTTGTGTCTTCTTCACTTCTACTGCTTTCACTGGTAACACTTGAGCTGACATCGTTTTCAGTTGATACACTTCAACAGACATTGACTTCTTTCAAATCTTCCACTTCAACTGTCCTGCTCAGTTCATCATCTGCAATTTGACTGACGTTTCAACTTCTTTCAGTTGTTGGGGATCAACTTAATAGGCAGTTTGGCTATCGATAATTATTGCTAATTATCAGAAACAGTTAATAATTATATTAAATAACAGGATCTGATATACATCAGATCACCACCCTCAACAGTACACGGCCTCACACAGCGCACCATCGTATTGGGAAATTAATAGCCGCTTTGCTGTTACAAGTTCACAAAATGAAAATGAAGGATTTTGGAATCCTTGGCAGAACAGAGGTTTGCATCGTTCACTCTCATGCACATTAATGACACAGCACATACAGTCGTATGAAAACGTTGGGGCAACCCTTAATCATGATCATTTTCAAGATGTTCCTTAATAAATCATTGGCTGTTCGGATCAGCAATTTCAGCTAAATATATCATATGGCAGACAAACAGTGATATTTGAGAAGTGAAATGAAGTTTTTAGGATTTACACAAAGTGTCCAATAATTAAACAAAAGTAGGCAGGTGCATAAATTTGGAGATGCTGTATGGGAGAGTAATGCGGCAGAAGCCTTTTCTGCGCACATGCCACAAACAGAGTCGCTATGCTGAAGCACATTTGGACAAACCGGCTTCATTTTGGAATAAGGTGCTGTGGACTGATGAAACTAAAATTGACTAAAAACGTTCTGGAATGACCATCTCAGTTCCCAGACCTGAATATTATTGAAAATCTGTGGTGTGATTTAAAGCGGGCTGTCCATGCTCGGAAACCATCAAACCTGACTGACCTGGAGATGTTTTGTAAAGAGGAATGGTCAAAAATACCTTCAACCAGAATCCAGACCCTCATTGGAAGCTATAGGAAGCATTTAGACGCTGCTATTTCTGCAAAAGGAGGATCTACTAAATATTGATGTAATTTTTCTGTTGGGGTCTCCAAATTTATGCACCTGCCTACTTTTGTTTAAGTCATTATTGCACACTTTCTGTAAATCCTATAAACTTCATTTCACTTCTCAAATATCACTGTGTTTGTCTGCTATATGATATATGTGACGGCCTGGAGAGGCCTTCTCTCTCTTTTACTCTGCCCCTCTTTGCTGGCTGTGTTTTCTGTGTTTCAGGTAGTGGGGGAGGTGTCTTTCTAAGACACCAATCTGGCACACCTGAGCAGGCGGGTCTCAGGAGGTTATAAAAGCAGACCTGCTCACAGATCTCACTCTCATCATGGCCGGCAGTCTGTGACTGACCTTTGTTTGTTTATTTGTAGATTTGTAGACTGATGCATCCAACACAGCATGCACACTGACAATCACAGTTTATTAATTTTGTGGCATTTAATTATTTACTTATTTCATTAAACTTTTGTTAAAACTTTGCAGACTATGTGTGGTCTTCCTTTTGTCACACACCATTGAGCCAGGCTGTGACATATATTTAACTGAAATTGCTGATCTGAACAACCAATGATTTGTAAAGGAAAATCTTGAAAATGATCAGGGGTGCCAAAACCTTTTCATACGACTATATATTTCCAGGCATTTATTAAAGATAACTAAGCAAAACACATAGCAGTCTAACATGTACTTTACACAAGTGTGTGTGTGTGTGTGTGTGTGTGTGTGTGAGTAAAACAAGATGGCCGGTTCAGGAGGTGTCAGGCCACATGATCTACACCAGTGGTTCTCAAACTGTGGTACGCCAGTGGTACGCGAGCTTCCTCTAGTGGTACGTGGAGGAAGGTCTTTTTTTTTTTTTAAATAGTAATATAGTCAAATAGTACAAAACTTAGAATTAAAACACATAAAACGTTAAATTCATATTTAAACTAAGCATTGTCATTCCTTTATTTTTGTCTGAATATCAGCCTGCTACGTCATCCGGTTCATACACTTAGCCCGTGCATCGGCTGCTTGTCACATGACAAGTTATGAGTTGAACTGTGTGTGAAAAAAATGGTGGACAGCGGTAAAACGCAGAGATGGAAGATGAGTGGTCCAAGACCATTGCAATCGTGGCTTTAAACTGGAACGTTTCCGAAGAGGACTGCAGTTCAGGAGGAGAATATTTCAGGCAGCCGCCTTGAAAATGAAGAGGAGGACAACAGTGAACTGAGCGCAAGTGCTAGCACAAGTGCTAGTGGCTACTCGAGAGGTGCCAATGAAGTGTCGACAGCAGCCGCTAGCACCAAGCGGCGCAAACCAGTGAAGAAATATGACTCCAGCTACCTCAAATTTGGATTTATTTGGCACAGGACCGACGAAGAGCCGAGGCCCCAGTGTGTGGTATGTGGTGGCGTACTCAGGGCTTTTGGATAAGACCACGCGCTTTCTCCTTCCTTCACACTACATATCTGTGTGAGAAAGGCTTCTCTTCACTTGCCGTCATTAAGACAAATTACAGAAGCAGGAAGGATGCTGAGCCAGACCTGAGACTGAATCTGACCACGATCGAGCCAGATATCACAGGACTGTGTATCATCGACCTCCGGCCTAGGGTGTCCTGGTGCCACGTGCACTTATGGACACCCCTGTGCTTGAACATGGTGTTTGTTATGGACAAGCTGTGGCTAGCAGAGAAGTCCTATACCAGAACACTACTCGGGTTCTGATCAGGGAGGCCGTTCCTCCCAATCACCTCTCTCCAGGTCTCACTGTCATTGCCCACGTGGGCACTGAAGTCCCCCAGCAGAACAATGGAGTCCCCAGTCGGAGTGCTGTCCAGCACCCCTCCTAGGGATTCCAAGAAGGCCGGGTACTCTGCCCTGGTGTTCGGCCCGTAGGCCAAGATAACAGTCAGAGACCTGTCCCCGACCCGAAGGCGCAGGGACACGACCCTCTCGTTCACCGGGGTAAACTCCAACACATGGCGGCTGATGTTTGGGGCTGTTAGCAAAGCCACACCAGCCCGCCGCCTCTCACCGCGGGCAACTCAAGGAGCTGGGTTCCAGAGCCCAAGCTGTGCGTGGAGGTGAGCCCAACTATATCTAGCCGGTACCTCTCAGCCTCCCGCACAAGCTCAGGCTCCTTCCCCCCCAGTGAGGTGACGTTCCAAGTCCCAAGAGTCAAAAGATCCGTCCGGGGACTGGATCGCCGAGGCCCTCACCGTCGACTGCCGCCCGATCCACATCGCACCCGACCCCTACGGTTCCCTCTGTAGGTGGTGGGCCTACAGGAGGTCAGGCCCGCATCGCCGTTTTGGGCTGAGCCCGGCCAGGCCCCGCGGGCAAAGGCCCGGCCACCAGGCGCTCGCTTACGAGCCCCAACCCCAGGCCTGGCTCCAGGGTGGGGCCCTGGCTGTGCCATGCCGGGCGACGTCACTGATCTTCTTTGTGCATTTTCCATAAGGGTTTTTGAACTGCCTTTAGTCTGACCCGTCACCCAGGACCTGTTTGCCTTGGGAGACCCTACCAGGGGCATAAAGCCCCCGACAACATAGCTCCCAGGATCATTCGGGTACTCAAACTCCCCCACCACGATAAGGTAGCAGTTCAAGGGGGAAGTGAGAGGTTCATTGATCCCGTTTTTCCTGCTATGTTGCCACATGTTATAATTCTAAGTAGCAGAGTGTTGACCGCAAGGGAACATTAGTCAAAGCGGGAGCCTAATGATGTTCAGACAGGTGTGTGTTTTTGGTCCCACATGTGAAGAAGGTGACAGTGATGACAAAAAAGGTCTTCATGTGTTGTCCATACCAACATAATGCACTGACTTTTCTAATGTGAGCGTCCCATCTTGTTATAGATCTGTGAATTTTTTTTTTTATGTTTCTTATTTTTGTTGCTAAAAAGACTCTTTGGAATTTGGATTATCTGTGACCTTGATTAGAAGATTTTTTCAGAGGATTCCAAAAAAACAGAACAGAATACTTATGGTTCTGCCAGCCTACTGTGTGCGTGTGTGTGTGTGTGTGTGTGTGTGAATGAATGAAATACAGCTGTTATTCTTAATGTTCTCACTTGCTGTGTGTATGAGAAGTAAAGAGGTGCCACACCTTGGTTAGGATGAGTTTAAGTGTCTGTTATAATGCTGCTGTTGTGTACAGTGTGGCTGTGGCTGGCAACAATTACCAGTAAATAATCCTCATATTCAGAGTAAGCATGCCTCCTTTGTGAAATTTTCATAGCTAATATGGTAAGCCTTCACTACTGTATGTTCAGGTTGGTCATAATGGTGGTACTTGGAGAGCTTGATATTTTCTCTAGTGGTACACACTGTAAAAAGTTTGAGAACCACTGATCTAGACTAAAGGAAGGCTACACACAAGATGGCCGACTCCAAGGATTGCTGCTGGGGGAAGGAGACTATGTTCTTTGTTTCAGTCTGTGTGTCTCAGTGTGAAATGTATGTGATAGAGGGTGCCAGGTTAGTAAAGAGAAGTTTAGCATGCAAACCCTGTGTTAGTTCGAAGCACAGCTAACATCAATTCACAGTTGGTGAACTAATCCTACTATCATCACAACAATGAAGCTCAGTCACAAGTTACTGAATCAACACTGAACAATGTTCATGAAAGTCAAACAGTCTGGTGCTTAGCTATGTTTAGCTTAGCTTGTCTAACTATCCATGCCCAGTGTAGTTACCAGTCCTTTGAAGGAGAGGAAGCTTGTTAAGTGGGGATCCTGTGGTTGTGAAAAATCCAAGCTGAGAAGGTTGGTCTTTGGTTGTCCTGGTCAGAGGAAGCTGGTTGCTCTTTGGTTACAGTTAGCAGCTCTGTGCTAACTGCCGGTGTTGTTCCTTGGTTAGCAGTTAGCAGCTCTGTGCTTTGATTCTTGTTTAGGTGTGACTGCAGGTCACACTGAGAGCTGGTTTCTGCTCCCCTGTTGGAGCTCCTTGGCAGAGCTGGAGAGAAAGAGAATGAGTTGAGGAGGGGGCTTGGAGATGGGTCCTGGCTGGAGTTAAGACCTAACTGTTAACAGGAAGACTGTGGGGGCGGGGCTCCTTTGCCCCCCACCATGAAACATGAGACAGACCCTGAACTGGAATGCCTTATGTCATCTGGTGTTTTACGTCACACAATGAACAAACTCCTCTTTGGTCCCAACAAACGGCTTGAAGTCCAACTGACACTACAAGAGAGATTGAAACTAGCTCCAAACAGAGCAAGCTGAGATCTAGAACATAGGAGATAGCAGTTAGTTGGAAAGTGTTTTTGAAACTTTGGTTTTGAATTTGCTTAGGACTTGCTGTCAGGGAGTTGTCAGACTTTGTTGGTACAGAGCACTTGCTAGTTTCACTCTCTGAGTCTCAATAGGTGGGTCATTCCCAACCTGGCTGAAGATCTGAAAGGGGCGGGTTCAGCCTGCGAGTGTACCTGCGCGAGTCCACCGAGCAAAGACACAGACTGCCCAGTCTTTTTCTACTCTCTATATACGTAGCCTGCCTCACACACCATGTGCTACAATACCATCCCTGTTGTCCAAGGCTTTCGAAAAAAACGCAGATGCTACAAAAAATGCAACCCTGCAAACCTGCGCTACCTCACAAAATCCTCCGATTCTGGTGCCTCTTTCAACTTTGGTCTATGGAATTGCCAGTCGGCTGTAAACAGAACAGAATTAATCCAAACCCTGGTTAATTCTTCAGATATTCAGGTCCTAGCCCTGACTGAAACCTAGATCCTTCCAGAAAACACTGCCACACCAGCTGCACTCTCGGCTGACTCCATTTTCTCCCACACACCCCGTACTGTTGGACGGGGAGGTGGTACAGGTGTCCTACTGTCCAAAAAATGGAAGTTCACTAAGCTCTCTCTGCCCAATAACTACTCATCATTTGAGTACCATGCAATCAGTGTTACTGCACCGATTAAGCTAAATGTTGTTGTCATATACCGCCCTCCAGGGTGTCAACTGAGTGACTTTGTAGTTGAACTGGACATGTTACTCTCTGCCACTCATCACTATGACACATCGCTTGTCATTATGGGAGATATGAACATTCACACAGACAAAGCCCAAGCAACTGACTTTCTGTCACTTATGGCATCATTTGACCTCAAGCAAGTCTCCACCCCTCCCACACACAAAGCAGGAAACATGCTTGACTTGATCTTCTGCCGCAAGTGCTCCACAACAAATCTGAGTGTTACTCCACTTCACCTGTCAGACCACTACTTTATTCAATTCACTGTCTCCTTACCAGAAGACCCTCCTGTTTTTCCGCAAATGGTCTCAATTCACCGCAATCTTCTGTCCCTAACACTGACCCAGCTCTCTAATGAGGTCCTGGCTTCCCTGCCTCCTCATAATAAATTCTCTGTACTCACAGTTGATGAGGCTACAGACACTCTCTGTTCCTCCCTTGCCTGCTCTCTGAACAATCTCTGCCCTCTAACATCCAAACCTGCTCATGACTCCCCCCCTAGTCCATGGCTAACTGAAGTCACCAGAAAGCAAAGGGCAGGGCTCAGAGCGGCTGAGAGAAAATGGCGTAAATCCAGAGAGCCCACTGACCTCAGTGACTATCAAAGATTCCTAATATCATTCTCCTCCAGCTTAAAAACTGCCAAGACCATGTACTATCAGAGCAAGATCTGTGGCACATCAGATTCTCCACCAGCTAATAGGGTCACACTCTCCTCATTCTCCCCTCTGACTGAGGAGGAAGTCTCCAAACTGTTGCTGGACTCTCGTCCCACTACCTGTCCGCTGGACCCGACACCATCCAGCCTCTTACAAACTATCTCCCCATCACTTAACCCTGCAGTAACATACCTCATCAACTCCTCACTTGCTACGGGTGTGTTCCCCACTGCATTTAAGCAAGCTCGAGTCACTCCACTACTCAAAAAATCTACACTCGACCCAGCCCAGGTCGAAAACTCCAGACCAGTTTCACTCCTGCCCTTCCTGTCCAAGGTACTTGAGCGAGCTGTCTTTAACCAAGTCTCTGCTTTCCTCTCTGACAACAAACTGTATGACCCAAATCAGTCTGGTTTCAAACAGGGTCACTCTACAGAGACCGCAGTCCTATCTGTAACAGAGTCACTGCGCTCTGCGAGAACTGCAGGACAGGCTTCAGCTCTCCTGCTGTTAGATCTCTCAGCTGCTTTTGACACGGTTAACCACCAAATCCTCCTCTCCACACTCACTGAGCTTGGCATCTCAGGATCTGCCCTCTGCTGGTTCGTGTCCTACCTCTCAGGGAGATATTTCAGAGTGTCTTGGAGGGGGGAAGTGTCTGCACCACACAGCCTATCCACAGGCGTTCCTCAAGGGTCAGTGCTTGGTCCCCTCCTCTT
Source organism: Centropyge bicolor (assembly GCA_037975185.1). Classification (NCBI taxonomy): domain Eukaryota; kingdom Metazoa; phylum Chordata; class Actinopteri; family Pomacanthidae; genus Centropyge; species Centropyge bicolor. The sequence goes on from JBBMOC010000281.1 coordinate 57,377, forward strand.
CTCAACATACACAACCTCACTTGGTGCAATAATCCACTCCCATGGTTTCTCATACCATTTCTATGCTGATGATAGCCAGCTTTTCCTGTCATTCCCCCTGACGGCCACATGGTCTCTGCCCAGATCTCATCATGCCTTGCAGATATCTCAGCATGGATGAAAAAACGCCACCTTCAACTCAACCTCTTCAAGACTAAGCTCCTTGTCATCCCAGCCAGTCCCTCTATACAACAAGAAATCAACATCCGGCTTGAATCAGCTCAACTCAAACCCACAAAGTCTGCCAGGAACTTGGGTGTCATGATTGATGACCAGCTAACTTTCAAGGCTCCTGTGGCCACTGTTGCTTGATCATGTTGATTCGCTCTGTACAACATCAGGAAGATTAGACCCTTCCTGTCTGAACATGCAGCACAACTCCTGGTACAAACTGCAGTAATATCACGCATCGACTATTGCAACTCCTTACTGGCAGGCCTCCCCGCATGCACGGTCTAACCTCTGCAGATGATCCAGAATGCAGCAGCACGTCGGGTTTTCAACCAGCCAAAAACAGCACATGTCACACCGCTGTTTAGATCGCTCCACTGGCTCCAGCTGCTGCTGCATCAAATTCAAAGCTCTTACACTTGCCTACAAAACAACAACAAAAACGACTCCCTCCTACCTGAACACCCTGATTCAGGCCTACACTCACTATGCTCGACCAATGAAATGCGCCTGATACAACCAACTCAAAAGGGCCCAAGGTCAATAGCTAGCCCTTCTCTTGCATTTGGTCATACCCCCCCTCCCATACAATTTCGGGTCAAAAGTGATCGGTGTGTTTTGCACAGTGATGTCTCTGGAACCCCTTGTCCAATTTTGATGGTTGACATCTCATTTGAACAGTCAAAGCAAGTAGAATCAAGGGGTGGTAGACAGAATGGCTCCAGGGGTGAATTTCATGTTATAATTTTGGAGTAAATTCAAAGATAGCGTTTGCTCTACATTACTGTATACTATTGTTGGGGACTGAGACATGTGTATGCTGAGGACAATAGCCCTCCCCCACCGTCCAGCAGAGTCAGAGAGACTGCCAGGCGCCACCAGTCGTTAATTCACACATAGGTGCAATAAAGCCACAAATTCAAACGTGGACCAGCTATTGGCTAACAACGACTGTAACTATGGCGACGCCGGCCGGAGACCCCGTGACGTCACCAATAGTTTATCAATCAGAGCGCAACGCCAATTCCTCGCATTCCCCGGTGATGACGAGTTAGGAGAGAGCTCCAGCTTCATCATACCGATCGCCAAAAGGGAGCACGAACCAAACGTTTGTACCAGTAAGACCTAGGCCGCAGCTCTTGACTCGCTGGACGAGAAAAGGCTTCGTTTTTCTTGAACTGTTGTGCGCATCACCTGGGCCTGCCGCAGACGTCCTGCAACTAGACAGTCCCTGACCACGCAGAGGTGAATTGGATCCAGGAAGAGACGGAACCGTCGTGTCCCGCTCCACCAATCATAGAGTGTTTTATTATTGTTGTTTTTTATTCTTGAGGAGTGTTTTGTGTACTTTAATGGACCGCCGCGTCCGCATCCACTGTGTAGATTTGTTGTTGATCAGCTCGTTAGGAGCTTACATACAGTAATAAGTCTGATTCTGTCTGGAACAAAGACCAGCGGACGGTGGATGGGCTTCGTTCGGCCACCGGCCTCTGAGAGACAGAAACCTGCTTTTGTGTTCCTTCACGGCCATGTGTATTATCTGTCTATTTCGAGCGCCTGCTCTTCTTACTATTTCCGACTAACACCACACCCGTGCCGTCACCATACCGAATAATGGTGTGTTCAACACAGCTGAGCGCCACCTCGCGTACAAAGGAAAGCACGTGGTGCCAGTCGTGCTAACAGCTGTTCTCAAGGTGTGGCGCAGTCCAACCCCCCACATTCCTTTCTGTATCGAGCACCAATCGGTACGACTATTTGTCTAGGGGCGTGGTATAGCTCAACCCCCACCTTCCGTCCCTACACGTGAGGTCCGCCATCTTAGGTCCGCCATCTTGGGACCCTCACCCACTGTGACGTGGTCTTAAAGGGGATACGGCCATTTCCGTTTCCCCTCAACCCTTTGTGCCACCCACCCACACACACACACACACACACACACACACACACACATCGGACCCTCTTATGTTACCTGAGATCACTGTATATAACATATCTAATTCTGCTTTTGATCTGTTTGCTATCATTATTGTTAATTAAATAATAATTTTGCTAATATGAGAGCAGCCTCCTGTGTTTGATTTGTGTGCAGTTAATGTGCTTTGGTGAGTGTGTTGGTCAGTGCTCGGGTTCACGCCCTTCAATCAACTTGAAGTGAGACTGATTCAGAACTTGGTTAATTGTTCCTGGTCCCCAGGGTGGTACCCCGAAGTAATTACTTATAATAATAATTAATCAATTTGTGAGTGACTGTTAGTCACTCCCAAATTAATCAGCAATAACCAGTTCGATCGCTACTATTCCCAACATTTTGGTGCCCCGTGTGAGGCCAACCACAACTCAGCTTTGTCACAGTGATTGAACACAAATAAAATACAATTTTGTGGCTTTTTCTCATTTCAATTTCTGAAGAGGTACGCTGCGCTACGCCGACACATCTCCAACCAGAGGAGATAGAAGCTACTCACGCCCCTCACGTGACATCAGCAGTCTACCCCCTCAATCTTTCACTGAGGGTTATGATAGCCGTGACTCGCGGCCCCATCGGCACAGACATTCTCAAGATGTCGACTCCGATGAGTCTGGGACCCCGCACTGGCTCCCAGAATCGGATCTGCATACCCGACAAATCGAATCTCTTTCAAGAGACATCGAGCGATTTGATCCGGGCAACTCAGAGACCATCTTTGAGGATTATCTCAGGGAAGTAGAGCACTGCCTTCTCGATCTGCCGTTCACTTCTGAACGAGAGAAGTTGAAGCTCCTTTGGAAAACAACCACAAGGAGCGATCATGTTTTCATAGAGTCGCTCCCACCTCGAGTCCGAAGCAGCTTCCCCTCCCCACTTTGTCAGGCTCTCCAAGAAGAATACTCCTTGTACACTGATCCTGCCTCTGCCACTTTCAGCGCGTTTGCAGTTATGCAGAGAAAGCAGGAGCCTCCAAGGGAGTACTACAGGCGCCTGAGAGCTGCCTATTTTCAAGGGCGTAACGCTCCTGGACTAGGAGAAGAACCTGGTTTTAAGTCCCTTTTCTTGCACAATCTCCATGAGAGCGTGCGACACGACGTTGTCCTGTATTGCTGGACTAGGGACTTGACGATGCAGGAAACTCGACGGTATGCGCAAATGGTCTGGTCCACCCGAACAGGAGGTCCGAAACCAATGCCAAGGTTTTGGCAATTCAAACAGGGGTGAACACAGACTTAGCGCTTGAGGGCAGCGAACCGCCTCGGCCCAAGACCAACCCCTGCACCGGATTTCAATCTCAAGAACCGCATTGGAAGTTCAGTGGACAACGGAGCAAAAAGGTGACTCACAAAGGAAGGGTAAGTCAGGCTATTCCCGGTCAGAAGGGAAACAGAAAGGACTCTTCAAACCACCAGGTAAGGATAAAGAAATGATCCAGGGTCACCCGAGGGAAGAGGACTGGAAATCTGGGATGCGAGAGTTTATACGCACATGCGTAGTGGACGCCGTGGCTAAACAGCTAGATAAGGCTGAGCGTCCTGACGATAAACACCCACTGGCATGACTAGGCCAGCCACCTCTCCCCTCTTCTGCCAACGTATATTTTGTAGGTTGGGGAGGGCAGCCTGGGGGGTCAGAGGGACTCCCCAGCGTAGACTCCACTTGCTCACCGGATCTTCCCTTCTTGACATTCCTGGCAGACCTTGTTCACAAAGGCAATGCACGACGCATATACACCTCCGTACAATTGGGGGGATGCATTAGTGCCCTCGCTCTTCTGGACTCGGGGTCGGAAAACAGCCTGATGAACTTGGACACATTCTCAGAAGTCTCGAGAGCCATGCTCTCTCTTGGGAAACCTCTCCCAACCGAAACCTGCATCACCAGCTACACGCAGGATAAGTCACCCATCACGAAACGTGCCTAGGTTGATATAACCTTTCAAGAGATGATGTTGGTGCACCCGATTTACATCTGTATCCTAGATACAGAACCATTGCTCATCGGACAGAACCTACTGGACAGGCTGGCTCCACTCATTGACTGCTGTCAGGGACACATCTGGGCACAGGTTAAAACACCACAGCCACTAAGTCCCGAGGCTAGTCCACGAGCATCTGACAGCAACGTCGCTGCCATCAAGTCCAGAGCACACCTACCGATGCTCATGCCTCTTTCTGAGACCAGCCTCAGTCCTGGCTCGCTTGCACCACCTAACGACACTATGTCATCTCGGATTAGTGATCCACATCCCCTCCAAGAGCACTCGTCGTTTTACTCCTTGAAAAACACATCAACATCATTGTACAACCCCCACATCGTCGGAGGTGTACGTCTTGATGGAACATTGGTACTGGAAGCACTCCTTGCACTCTGGTCTGAGAAGTCTGCAATCAACCAAGACTTATTCAACGATCTGCGCCAGCACAATCCAGCCTATGCGCAACGGTCCCACCGAGTCTTATCTGGGGGGTCACCACAGACCCTTCTCAAAGCAACTGGTGTGTGTGCTCTCACCATCTAGATCGGAAAGAGACATACTGTGCACTTCTTGAGTGTGATTCCACAACTCCAACCTCCTGTCTTGATAGGAGCAGACCTCCTGGTCAGGCTCGGCGCCCAGTTAGACACGATCCATCAAGTCTTGTGGTCCCTGGTCAACGCTGCGAGCCTGCCTCTGAAGGCTGAGCCAGGAAACATGACATCAGGACAAACCATTCCTCAGGCATGTCAGGTCATCAGTGAAGTGAGTGTTACGGTCCCTGCCAGGACGGCAGGGTTTCCGATCCGTCTTGCACTTCATAAGGGACAGAAAATCGATGGTCTCCAGGCATTCTTCCAACCTTTGCCTGATTTTCTGAAACTTAACCTGACGGTCTGTGGCACACCTCTGCTGGAGTTGCATGCCAGCAGGACAGTTACTGGGGATGATAGTTGACAACTCATTCCATGATTTTGAGTTGACAGTACCAGTCATAGGAGAGCTTCCCCCATCCTTAATCAAGGATGACAACCATGACATGGTTGCTTTCACCTTCCCAACCCAAATGATCTCGCTCGTACGTCATGAGAGTCTCGAGCTCGAAGCAATTTGTGGCGCTACCCTGGGTGCGGGAGGTGACATGATGGTGTACTCCCTTGTGACAAAACCACAAGGTGGAGACCCTATCGACAGAAATTCCCTGGGTTCACCAGAAGAACCATACCTCGGCTTCGAGGCCGAGATTGAACAACAGCTTGCAAAGGCAGATGCCCTTGTGACAGAAGAACACAGAGAGGCACTCCAGACGCTGTTCCGGGAATTTCGAGACATATTTGCAAAGGACTCGAACGACTGTGGGGTCACCGACCTCCATACAGTGTGCATTCCCACTGACCCCGAGGCACCGCCAACCTTTGTACGTCAGTACAGAATCCCTTTGGCTGCCTACGAGTCGATACAGGAGATCCTTGACAAGCTGCTACAGAAACGGATCATCCGGGAGTGCTGAAACCCACAGGGAAGTGGCGTCTAACCATTGATTATCGCCCATTAAACAGACAAGTCCCGCTTTCCCGCTGGCCCATGATCCACTTGGATCAGGAAGTAGCCAAGGTAAAAGGGGCCCATTTCTTCTCTACCGTGGACGTGGCAAATGGCTTTTGGACGATGACGGTTGACCCAGCTGATCAATACAAGCTGGCTTTCTCCTTTGGTAACCGCCAGTACACCTGGAACCGGTGCCCTTTCGGCTATTCAAACTCACCAGCTGAGTTCAACATCTTCCTCCACAAGGCAATGAGTGACGTTGCTACACGTGGCAACCTCATTTATGTGGATGACATTCTCATGAGAAGCCGCTCATTTGAAGAACACCTTGCTGAGATCCGACACGTTCTCAACCAGCTCTTGGCGGCTGGAGCCAAGCTCGCGCTCTTGAAAGGCCAATGGTGCCACACCAAGGTTAATTACGTTGGTCTCACAGTAGGTGCTGATGGCATTGAACCCCAGGCAAGTAGGATTCATGCCATCCGAGACATCAAGGCTCCGACCAATGTGTCAGAACTTAGGAGCTTCCTGGGCATCTGTAACTACTCCCGACAGTTCATAGAAGACTATGTGGAGATAGCCAGACCTCTCACAGAACTGCTCCGTAAAGACAAGCCCTTTGAGTGGCAGAAAGCACAAGAACAATCCTTCCGCCACATGAAAGAGGAACTCTGTTCAGCACCCTATCTGGCCTATCCAGACAGAGACAAAGAGTTTCACCTCGAGGCGAGCTTCTCCTCGCACTGTCTTAGTGCTGCCCTAGCGCAAAGGTATGACACTGACAAACGAGTGGTGGCCTATGCGAGTCGACCACTGAGTTAGGTGGAAGTCAAGTTCTCTGACTGTGAGAAAGCCCTTCTTGCCACAGTCTGGGCCGTAGAACACTTCCGCAGCTATGTCGGCGGCCAAAAGGTGGTTATTGAAACTTGTCATCAACCAGTCGCCTTCTTGAATAGCCAACGTCTTTGAGAGGGACGCGTGTCTAATAGCCGCATTGCCTCATGGATGATGGCATTACAAGGCTATGACATTGAGGTGAAGTATGCCCAAAATCATAAAATGGCCTTGGGCCAGGGTCTTGCTGGGTGCCAACATTGCGACTGTGCGGAGCAGTCAGACCTCTCATCTCCTTTGGTCAGCACCCCATCGCTTCCCTCCAACCAAAATTATTATGACGAAAATGTCTGCCAAGGCCTGCCAAAAGTCTTTGTCGATGGTTGTTCATTCCACCATGACAGCCAACTTAGGGCTGGTGTGGGCATTGTTTGGATGGACCAAACCGCCAATCTGCCAGACCATTACCTGCTGGGTCCAAAAACGAGCCAGTATGCGGAGATTGCAGCAGTTCTCATTGCGCTTCAACAAGCAACTGAGTTGGCCATTGTACAACTTGTCATCTGTTCAGATTCAAATTATGCACGCCACAGCTTTGTCTCGCACTTCCCTATGTGGAAAGAGAAAGGCATGAAGAACGCCCGAAACAAGGAGGTCAAGCATTCTGAGCTCTTCTTGGCTTGTGACCGCCTGGTAACAGACCGTGGGATGACCGTGTATTGGAAAAAGGTCAAGGGTCACTCCCAAGTTGCAGGTCTGGACAAAGATGGGAATGATGAGGCTGACCGCTTAGCCAAGCTAGGAGCGGAACGGGGGACGCCTTGGGAATTGAAGGACGAATGGCTCCCGGAGTCCAAAATGTGTGAAGTGAATGCTATCACACGTAGACAAAGAAGAATTTCTTCCTGTGCGCCGCCGAGAGTGGTAGCCTTTTCTAGCAGCTCCGTGTTTAGTGTTTAGTATTTTAGTGATTATTGCGTGTTTTGACACAACCAACTACTTTTATCCTGTGGATATAAATTTTAAGATAATTCTTTATTGATAAGATAATTCTTTGTTGATCCCCCATAGGGGAAATTCGGGTACGACTACTTCCTATCCCATGGATATGGATTTCCACATGGACAGACTTGTTTATTCAAGGAATCAGCTCTTCGCCCTGAAGAAAGAGTCCCGGGCCGGTGTGGTTCCCCATTTACCTGACGAGGTGAGGAGGCGGTATCGTGGCTGCAGAGCTGGCGCTAAGCTAAAGGCTAAGCTGCTAGCAAAGAAGTGGCGATTTAAACCGGCCGTCCCGTCTGTGATCATGGGGAACGTAAACTCTCTACCAAACAAGATTGACGAGCTGGCTGCGCTGGTGAAGAATGTTAAGACCTACAGGGAGTGCAGTTTGTAGTGCTTTTCTGAATCGTGGCTCACGCCGAGCGTCCCAGATGCTAACATGGAGCTACCCGGCTTCAGCACAGTCAGGGCGGACAAAGACACAAAAGCCTGTGGGAAGCGGAAAGGAGGAGGAATTGCAATGTACGTGAACACAAGGTGGTGTAACCAGGGACATGTAAACATTAAGACCTCCATATGCTGCAGGGACATTGAACTCTTGGCAGTAAGTTTGCGTCCCTATTACCTGCCCAGAGAGTTTGGACACGCCATTGTTGTCATGGTTTACATCCCGCCGCGAGCCGACGAGGAAGTAGTGTGTGACGTCATCCACTCCGCAGTTGCTAAGTTACAAAATCAGCACCCTGAGGCTCTTGTGTTAATCTCTGGGGACTTCAATCATGTTACTCTGGACACAACACTACCTGCTTTCACCCAGTATGTGGACTGTAAAACCAGAGGCAATAGGACTATTGACCTACTGTATGCAAACGTCAAGGATGCATACACCGCCACACCGCTGCCTGCACTGGGGAAAGCAGATCACAACCTCATTCTACTTCAGCCTCACTACAAACCAAGAGTGAGGAGGCTACCCACAACAACACGGTCATTCAGGAAGTGGTCTCCTGAGGCAGAGCAGGCTCTGAGGGACTGCTTTGAGACCACTGACTGGGATGTACTGCAGGGGCCACACAACACTGTCGAGGAGGTTGTTGACAACACAACTGACTACATCAACTTCTGTATGGATGTGGTTGTTCCTGTAAGAACTGTACGCTGCTATGCGAACAACAAGCCCTGGATCACAAGCGACATCAAGGACCTTCTGAACCAGAAGAAGAGGGCCTTCAAAGACGGGGATCAGCAGGAGCTTAAACGCGTGCAGAAGGAACTCAGAGTCCAGCTCAGGGGGGCGAATGAGCAGTACAGGAGAAAGCTGGAGCAGAAGCTGCAAAACAACAGCATGAAAGAGGTGTGGGATGGGATGAAAATCACCATCAATGGGGATGTGGGGAGGGCAAACGAGATGAACAACTACTTCAACAGGTTTGACCACCCCAACTCTTTCTCACCTCTGAACGCTGCACCCCCCAACCCCCCACCTGCTCTCTCTCTCCTCCCCCCCACCAGAGACAACACCAGCACAGATGAAAACAACCCCTCCCCCACGATCACGGCAGCCCAGGTGTGTGGAGAGCTAAGGAGGCTTCGCCCCAGCAAAGCAGCTGGTCCAGATGGAGTGTCCCCATGACAGCTAAAGGCCTGCGCGCTGGAGCTGGGGGACCCTCTACAGCGCATCTTCAACCTGAGCCTGGAGCAGAGGAGGGTCCCCCAGCAGTGGAAAACATCCTGCATCATCCCGGTCCCAAAGAAAACACACCCAGGAGAGCTGAACGACTTCAGGCCAGTCGCCCTGACGTCACACGTGATGAAGACCATGGAGCGGGTGCTGCTGCACCACCTCAGGCCACAGGTCCGCCACGCCGTCGACCCGCTGCAGTTTGCGTATCAGGAGAAGGTGGGAGTAGAGGATGCTATCCTCTACCTGACACATCGGTCCCTCTCTCACCTGGACAGGGGCAATGGTGCTGTGAGAATAACTTTCCTGGATTTCTCTAGTGCTTTCAACACCATCCAGCCCCAGCTCCTCAGAGACAAACTGCAAATAATGGGAGTAGGTTCACACCTGGTGGCGTGGATCACGGACTACCTGACAAACAGACCTCAGTATGTGAGAGTGGGGGATTGCAGGTCTGACACCGTGGTCAGCAGCACTGGAGCACCGCAGGGGACTGTGCTCTCTCCGGTCCTGTTCACCCTGTACACGTCGGACTTCCAGTACAACTCGGAGTCCTGCCATGCCAACACAGAGGCTCTGTGCAGGTAAGGACAGAGCCGACTGTACTTCCTCAGAAGGCTGGCATCCTTCAACATCTGTAAAAAAATGCTGGAGATGTTTTACCAGACTGTGGTGGCGAGTGCTCTCTTCTCTGCGGTGGTGTGCTGGGGAGGCAGCATCAAGAAGAGAGATGCCTCACGTCTGGATAAACTGGTGAGGAAGGCAGGCACTGTGGTGGGCACAGAGCTGGACAGTTTAACATCAGTGGCAGAACGACGGGCGCTGAACAGGCTCCTGTCAATCATGGACAATCCACTGCACCCACTGCACAGCACCATCAACAGGCAGAGGAGCAGCTTCAGCGACAGGCTGCTGTCGCTGTCCTGCTCCACCGACAGGCTGAGGAAATCGTTCCTCCCCCATGCCATGCGGCTTTACAACTTCACACAGAACAAACACAAACACTAACATGGACATTGTGCTTTACATGAACACTGCACCTTAGACTGCTCAAGACAGATGACAGCTCACTGCACCCTATACTGTTATTACAATCCTGCTGTTATTTCAATCCTGCTGTATATTTAAGTATTTATTGCACCTCAAAAGTCTGCTTACTGTGTTTTGGAAATCTTCCATGTTCCTTTAATCCTGCTTTTTTGTATTTTTAACTTAAACTGTATTTTTTTTTCAAACGTTTTAACTTAAACTGTATTTTTTTCAAACGAAGTATGCTGGAACATGCGAATTTCCCCATGGGGATGAATCAAGTATCTACCTACCTACCTACCTACCTACTTAAGAGAGAGGCAACAAGACTCTCTCATGGAATCACCAACCTTACATCTGGGTCGGAAACCGGGCAACGCGGACTTGGTCAGTATGCAGGAACAAGACCAGGTTCTCCAAATGGTTCGCGAGCTGGTGGAGAATCCTCCCCCTGACGGACCCCCTCCACTGGCAGGGGAGTCTAAGGAGTTGAAAGCTTTTTACCGCTCATTAGCCCACTTGAAGTTGGAGAAGGATTTGTTGGTCTATTCCCATAATGGTCAGGGACCAGCCCGATGGGTCTTCCCCACCGACCATAGGGGGGTGATGCTGACCCACGCTCATGACTCCCCTCCAGGGGGTCACCGTGGGTACAGAGCCACACTCCAAACCCTCCAACAGGTTGCATACTGGCCAACAATGGCAAGAGACACCAGACTGCACGTCCAAGGATGCCTGGTCTGCTGTCAGTTCCAGCCAGCCCAGCCACTGAACCGAGCCCCACTCCAGGAATGGGGGGTCACGTACCCATGGTCTCACCTTCAGGTCGACTGGGTCGGACCCGTCCCTAAGTCCTCTAGAGGTAACAAGTACCTCTTAACGGTGACATGCTCTTTCACCAAGTGGGTTGAGTGCCTCCCAGCACCCAACGACACCGCTGTCACCACCGCAGTCCTCTTGCTGAACCACGTCTTCAGCCGCTGGGGTCTTCCCCTCTCTGTTGATTCAGACCGAGGCACCCATTTTACCTCGGGTGTCATGACTGCTTTGTGCGATCTCTTGGGAGTGGAAGTAAAGTTCCACATCTCTTACCATCCCCAGTCATCCGGCCAGGTGGAGCGAGCAAACCGCACCATCACTCACATGCTCAAGAAGTATGTAAGCAAGAATGGCAGGGATTGGGATAAGAAACTTCCCCTGGTGCTGATGGCCATCAGATCCACTCCGCACAAGTCGACGGGGGTCACCCCCTTTGAAATGATGACAGGCAGGGAGATGACACTCCCGTTGCATCTCTTGTACCACCCCCAAGATGTCAGTGTTGCTACCGCCTACACGGCTCATCAATACATGACAGATTTGCGGGAACATCTGCAGGCCACCTTTAACTGGGCACAAAAGAACCTGAATGCCAGTGTGAAAGGGGCCAAGGCCTACTATGACCGAACCTCATCCCAGCACGAGTATGAAGTAGTTGACAAGGTTTTGTACTTTCGGTTTGCACAACCCGTGGGGAACTCCAAGAAGTTCCTACCTAGTTGGTCAGGGCCGTTTGAGATAGTAGGGAAACTCTCCCCGGTGGCATACCGGATCAGGGTCCCTAAACCAAAACAACCGCCAACTTACAAGTGGGTTCACGCCAACCAAATCAAGCAGTACAAACCATTCAGGCTCCAAAAGACCAGCCCCACGCCTGAGAGAGATGGGTGGTCTCCGACCCAGGAGACAGGACAGACAGACTAATAATAGGTTTAGAACAGTGCATGGTCACCTCACTGCCACTTTTCCAAGCCGTGCAGACCGGTCACTCTACCATGACCAACCAATCAGCATCACAGCTTTGGGTTTTCTACTTAGTGGCTGGGTCATCACGGTAGTCATTGCACATGCCATGTACAAGCACATCCGCACATTACAGGCCAGGCTAGATTCCCTTCTGCTAGTCACACCACACTTCATACACCAAACCACAAACATGCCTGACAATCAGAAAATGATGGAAAGGGACTAACATTACCCTAACACCTCCACCTTTTCTTCTTGTTTTGTTCTTCTCTCTCTTCTTTTCTTCCCGAATTTTTTTTTTTTTTACACCTTAGGATGATTTAGAATTGTGTACGTGTTTGAAAAAAAAAAAAAAAAGAGAAACAAATTTGGTACCTCTTAAGGTGTTTTGTTGTATTCATGTACTCAGTGACTTAGAGAAGATAGAAACCCTGCCCAGACTAGTCTCTCTGCCAATGCCCAGACAGTAGCCTCTGCACATGAACTGTTGAACTTGTATGGAAATTCCACTTTCAGGAGACCGGACTATTCATGTGGATTATTCAGCCCTTGGGCTGCTCCAAAGACTGCGACCAGCACCCCACTCTTCGGACCAAAGGGGGGATGTTGGGGACTGAGACATGTGTATGCTGAGGACAATAGCCCTCCCCCACCATCCAGCAGAGTCAGAGAGACTGCCAGGCACCACCAGTCGTTAATTCACACATAGGTGCAATAAAGCCACAAATTCAAATGTGGACCAGCTATTGGCTAACAACGACTGTAACTATGGCGACGCCGGCCGGAGACCCCGTGACGTCACCAATAGCTTATCAATCAGGGCGCAACGCCAATTCCTCGCATTCCCCGGTGATGACGAGTTAGGAGAGAGCTCCAGCTTCATCATACCGATCGCCAAAAGGGAGCACGAACCAAACGTTTGTACCAGTAAGACCTAGGCCGCAGCTCTTGACTCGCTGGACGAGAAAAGGCTGCTGTGCGCATCACCTGAGCCCGCCACGGACGTCCTGCAACTAGACAGTCCCTGACCACGCAGAGGTGAATTGGATCCAGGAGGAGACGGAACCGTTGTGTCCCGCTCCACCAACCAGTCGACCCGCCAGTCCATCTGCCCCGCCGAGGACCGCCGCTCATTGCGCTGTAGGACGCTACAGACGCTACAGACGCCATCCGCCGTTGCCACGGAAACGCTCTCGTCGCACGGAGCGACCAAGAGAGTTACTGTCTGGGCAGAGATAGGCTTATAGAGTGTTTTATTTGTTGTTTCTTATTCTTGAGGAGTGTTTTGTGTACTGTAACGGACCGCCGCGTCCGCATCCACTGTGTAGATTTGTTGTTGATCAGCTCGTTAGGAGCTTACATACGGTAATTTGTGCCGCCATCTGCGGGCCACAGCAAGTTTGATTCTGTCTGGAACAAAGACCAGCGGACGGTGGATGGGCTTCGTTCGGCCACCGGCCTCTGAGAGACAGAAACCTATCTTTGTGTTCCTTCACGGCCGTGTGCATTATCTGTCTATTTCGAGCGCCTGCTCTTCTTTCTGTTCCCTTTACTAACGCCACACCCGTGCCGTCGCCATACCGAATAATGGTGTGTTCAACACAGCTGAGCGCCACCTCGCGTACAAAAGAAAGCACGTGGCGCCAGTCGTGCGAACAGCTGTTTTCAAGGTGTGGCGCGGTATAACCCGCCACATTCCTTTCTGTATCGAGCACCAATCGGACCCTCTTGTGTTAGCCATACCACTGTATATAACATATCTAATTCTGTTTTTGATCTGTTTGCTATCATTATTGTTAATAAAATAATAATTTTGCTAATACGAGAACAGCCTCCTGTGTTTGATTTGTGTGCAGTTAATGTGATTTTGCTGAGTGTGTTGGTCAGTGCTCGGGTTCACGCCCTTCAATCAACTTGAAGTGAGACTGATTCAGAACTTGGTTAATTGTCCCTGGTCCCCAGGGTGGTGCCCCGAAGAAATTATTTATAATAATAATTAATCAATTTGTGAGTGACTGTTAGTCACTCCCAAATTAATCAGCAATAACCAGTTCGATCGCTACTATTCCCAACACTATAAAAATGCTTGCCATGTAGGGTGTGTTTACTGGAGATGGAAATGCTTTATTTAGTGTTGTAGCTGAGATTCTCCCGTTTCCAATGGTGTATGGGATGTACAGATCTGATACAGGCAAGCCAGTGTTTGTTCAGTATATATTCCGGACACACCGGTCGGCCCATCAAGTTTAGCATTGACTGCATTCACTGTGATGAATATAGAAGAAGACACTTATACTGTTTTCCTCAATGAACACTTACTGAAAAAGAAATATCCAAAAAAAGACCATAACAGAACATCAACATGGCTTGTGTGTGTCTGTGTATGCCTGCATGTGTGTGTGTATTCACACACATAGTTGTCAATGCACAGTTGTGGTGGAATGTTCCTTGCAGATGTAGGCATGGCACTTCTGGCAGGCCTGGCTAGTTTTTCTGTCTCAAGGAGCACAGAGCTCGCACCTCTTCCTTTTCTGACCTTGGCAGGGGGCTGTTGGGGGAGTGTCTGGAGAGTTCTGCACTCTCTTTACCAGACTGGCAGAGGCTGGTGTGTAGGGAAGGTGCCATTGGACGACTGGAGTCTCTGACCTCTCTGACAGAAAATCACCTCATCAGTAGCCTGCCTATTGTGTCAATGAGTCAAATGAGAGCAAGGCACAAATATATATGCATGAGAGACAGAAAGGGAGGGGCATTTAGTGCAAGAAGGTGAGAGGTTTTTCTTTAGAGCTTGCACCTGTGAGAAGATATGATACATTCTATCATATAGCCCGAGAAAGTGAGAGGTTCCTGTAACCTGGAGTAAATTGATGTGTGTGTGTGAGAGAGTGTGTGTGTGAGAGAGAGAGAGAGAGGAGATGTTTTCCATCTGCAGGATGAGCTTAATATACCCATACCCATTCATTTCTTATGGCGGTCACTTTTGACCCGAAATATCATAGGAGGTACACTGTTGAATAAATCACTCAAAATTCAATGCAAGTGATGATCATCAATAGTATATGTTCAGAGGTTTAGTGTGGAGGATAACATAAGGTCTTGAGACAATTGGATGAAAAACACAATATTTATGATTAAAAACAAAGTCACTCGGTCACATTTGACCCGAAGTGCAAGAGAAGGGCTCGGCTGTTCTCCTCTGTGGTTCACCGGTGGTGGAACGAGTCACCAAACTCTGTTCGATCTGCAGAGTCGCTCTCAGGCTCTTCACTGAACACATTGGCACTTGATAAACCCCTATAAAATGAACGAACGAATGAACAAACACACACACCTTGCTCCTTTGCAGGGGGGGCTGGAGCCTATCCCAGCCGACTTTGGGCGAAGGCAGGGGACACCTTGGACAGGTCGCCAGTCTATCGCAGGGCACATATAGACAAGGGTACCCGGTGAGAACCGCTGCACAGGGAGAACATGCAAACTCCACACAGGCGCCCTGACCGGGACGCGAACCGGTGATCTTCTTGCTGTGAAGCGACGGTCCTAACCACTGAGCCACCGTGCAGCCCCACACACATACACCCAAAAATCTAATTGTCATCTAATTGTATGTTGCAATGTATGCCCCCCTCACTGCCTGTGCCTGTAGGCAGGCCCTATCAAAGTTGAACTTTTGACTTTTTTTTGACACTTATCCAGGTTGTGTTCTCCTAGCTAGATCCTTGCTTGTGTTGTATTTACTCTGAGATGTACGTCGCTTTGGACAAAAGCGTCTGCTAAATGAAATTGTAGAACTGTACTTCTACAACTACTTTTACAACTTTTTTTCAACTATTTTAAATGTTTCATCAGATTAATATCAGGAGCAAATACTTATGTGTTCTGTCTCACCCCTTTTTGTCTCACTTCTCACCCTCTCATATCTCCATCCCTTTCCCCCTTCCTCTTCCTTTTCTCCTCCTCCCTCCTCACCCTCAGGCCTCTCCCCCATTCTTCAGTGAGGGAGGATCAAGCTGACTGGCAGCAGCAGAGCATAGTGGACAGGTTGGGGTGTCTGGTCTGACCTGGTCCTCGACATGGAATGGGAATCATTCAGAGAATCAGTGTGTTGAATCAAATATGAAGAGTCACTGTTGTCACTGGAGTAAAGACACGATTAAAGAAAAAATAGTTTTATTAAAGTCTTTTGAGCCTCTGGTGTTATGAGTGTTACTGCTTTCATTCTTGTCACCAGAGTCACTGGTTTCATGTCCACAGTGTTGCTGAGCCTGATCCTTTCTGACTAGGCACTTTGACATATGTGCTAAGTGTTTAACTTTGTGTTCGTCTTCAGATCACAAACAAAGAAAATCCACACGTTTCATGTATTTATTTTATTTATTTATTGTATTTATCTACCTTCTACTTCGTATGCATTTTATCGTGGAGACTTTGAAAACTCTTGCTTCATAAAGAGATCTTTATACATCAGGAAGGTAGAGCTTGGTGCTGTCAGTTGATTGTTTGTCAGGCCACAGGTTCTGAGCTCACCTGTGGGTGAAGTAAAGCTAAATATCAAAGCTAATCAATCATCTTCACGTCAGGACACAGAACCAGCTACTGCATCAATACTCAAGTTTCTGAAGTCAGTCAGAGCAGATACTGGAATCTCTGACTGCAGCCAGAACAACACATCTGATCCTTTCACTCATCAGCTGTGTGACAGTTTTGTACACTAACAACTTTGTCAACTTTCCACAACTAAACTCTGCAGCGCCCCCCTGAAGAGGCTGTGTGAGTCTCTTCCGTGTGTCCTGCTGCAGGACTGTTCCAGACAGACAGACAGACAGACAGACAGGCCGAGTACTTTATTAATCCCATTGGGAGGTTCCCTCAGGGATACTGACATCTCCATCGCTTCTCATATATTGCACTGTTTAAAAATATAGAATACAAAGTATAGAATACTAAATTAGGCAGTAGAGATAACAGAAATTTGAATCAAAAATAGGCACTTGTAAAAGAACTGAAGAAAATATGCATATGTGTATGTGTGTACCTGAGTGTGTACATAGTAATAGCGGCAGTGGATATGGTATGCTGATGGTAATGGTATAGTGCATTATGGTAATAGAATATAATAATATAATATGAAATAATACAATATAGCATATGGTAGTAGTATAATATATATATAGCATATGCAGTGTACAACATCCAAGTGTATAACATACATGTACATGTATAATATAATAATATAGTAACGTAATGTTATATATACTACACTCTACTACATAGAATAATAATACCAGTAATATACTACTACTACTACTAATAGTAATATGTGGTATAATAATAATATAGTATACTGCCCTGTGCTATATAACATCAACAACAACAGTGACAGAAATAATAGTATAGTAATAATAATAATAATAATAATAATTTTAATAACAAAATAGTAATATATAATATACAACTGTTTAACCTGCAAGTATACTATATATACATGTTCATGTAGTACAGCAATATAATATAACAGTATAGAAGTGTAATATATGCTACACACTAATAATAGTAATATACTAATAATAATAACATGTAATAGTAATATGTGGTATAATAATAGTATAATATACTACATTGTGCTATATGACAACAACAGCAGTGACAGAATTATATATAAAATATGCATCGCACGATGTGGTGTGGCACACACATTGACAGTCCATTTATATTGCCCAGGATGGAGTTATATTGCACATGAGTAAAGAGTCCAGTTTATTGCACACTGTATGGTCCCTCTGTTCTTCTGGGGGTTGTGTGTGTGTGATGTGTTGTGTGTGGGTGTGTCTCTCTCTCTCCTTGTTCTCCTCCCCCAGGTGATCGCCACTCCCCCCGACCAGCGGCTGTACCCACTCAGCTCATCAGCCCAAAATGGTTAAAGAGTGGGGGAGAGGTGTGGCCCAGTGTGAGGTGTAGTGGTGAGGTGCAGTGTGGAAACATGGTGGTAAAGTGTGGTGTAGAGGGAGAGACAGCGAGTGAGAGACAGTGGTCTATGGTGGTGTGGTTGGTTGTGTGATTTAGTGACCCTTCTCAGTGGAGAAGAGGCAGTGTTTCATTTTGTGTTTTATTACTTATTTACCAGAGTGGCGGCGTCTTTTGTTCTTGTGTTCACAGGTCCTGGTCCATGGTGTTTAGTTTTTTTAACCAGCATTTTTTGTTCCAGTTATCATTAGTTTGTCTTTTTTCGTTAATAAACAATCATTGTTTTCCCACACAGTCTCTGTGTCGCTCTCATTTTCCACATTTATTCTTTTGTTTTCCTCTCCTCATCCCCTGGCAACACCTTCGGGAAGTAACACATACACACACCATTTTCACATAAATAAATAAATAAATAAATAAATAAATAAATAAATAAAGAGATAAATCAATCAATAAATAATATAAATACTTGAATACCAACCGAACTCTACAATCCTCTGATTCATGTTCTGATAACACAGGATTACTGAATCAACACACACTCAATGAATTAACATCTGTTTTTCTCCATCTTTTCCTCTGACAGACAGATGGAGACAGACAGGTCCACCCTCCTCTTAAAAAAGCACATCTGCAGCATCCAACCAATCAGTGTGCTCGCTCCTCATCCTCCCACAGAAAGAAAAGACTGTAAAAAGACGAGTGTCCGCTCTTCATGAGGAGGAGGAGCAGTGTTACGTTGTCTTAGTTATATGTCTATTTCGTTGTCATGGTAACCTGTGTTTTGTTTTGTTAATGCAGGTATGTTGGAGTGGCTCCAGGTCGGTGCTGATTGGCCGGAATGTTCAAAAGGCCCAGATGGGTGCTGCTCGGTCTCTCTCCCACCGCTTGGCTCCACCTGCTGCTGCACTGCCTTGCCACTATAGGCGTTGTGCTTATTTCTTGTCTAAGTTTAGTTTTGGAGTGATGAGTGGCAGCCCTATTTTTGGTCTTTTCTGTTTGGGACAGGTTTTTTGTTGCTGTGTTTGTTGTCATTTAAATTTTTATTGAAGTTTTAAGAAACATGAACAAAAAACACATAAACAAGTACAGGGTATTTTTAAACAAAGGCTGAGTCTTGTTTTGGTGGTATCATCCATGTTGCCCTTCAGTCTGCAGAGCATTGACTTGTAAGACGTTGTCTCCACCACTGCATCCATCCAGTCCTATTAGCAGATGCAGCCATATTCCAGTGTTTAAAAATAACTCTTGAAGCTGTAACCAGGCCCAACATGATAACAGAGAATGTTCTTTTCGATACAGTTGGTATTTGAGATCTGTCCCAGACACATGACAGGAGTCAGGAGTTCGTAGCACCAGACCATTCACTCAGGAAGCCCACAACATTTGTCCAGAATGGAGCCACTAAAGTACACTCCCATATACAGTGCAGCAAAAGTTCCCAATCCCATTTTACATTTCCAACGCTTATTGTCATTCATCACTTTCATTCTATGTAATCTCACAGGGGTATGGTAATATCTGTGTATAATCCCGTACTGTGTGAACCTGAGCCTCCCTTACATCCCACACCCTGCCAACATATCCAACCATTTGTCCTGTGGAATATTTGTTCCCTCTGCCACAGAAACTTCACATTAGTAGACTCCCCACTTACTGAGAAATGTGTTAGTTAATAAACTGTGACGCTGTGCAGCTGCACTTTCATATTCATATAGTCCTTAATATAATTCTCTGAATTAACAGTTCAGGATCTTACACAATCCCTCATTTGTAGATATTTCCAAAAATGTTGTTTCCCTCTCCAAATTGGCTATACAGCGTATGGCTGTACAAGGTGCCACACTTTGTGCATTTGATGTACTTTGGTCAACCCAGTCTCATACCAAATTGTGTAATACCTACATTTGTCCACAGCACGAAAACGTAGGAGTCTCACATATCGGATCTGAAATTGTAAGGTACCCACGTTTCATCTGCCCAGTGTTTTCTGCTTGCATACTTTAGGTCACGTGACCGCCGAGTTTCTCCCGGGCGTGAACAAAAAACATGGCGGACATCCCTTCTATTTTCGGTGGAAATTGCTATATTTTAAGATAATTTGTGGCTTTTGCTTAGTTTTGATAACTTTTCTAGCGACAAATGTACACTTTATTTTCATAGTATCCATTTGGTTTATGTATACGATCTGTAGGGTTTTTTTTTCGACGTACAATCTTTCGGGTCTCTCAAGGAAAGTGTATGGACAATACGGTTTTTGTTGTTGCTAAGGTGGTAACTACAGACGCTATCAACAACGAACCGGAAGGAAGTTGATGTGCGTCACGGACCGAGTTGCTCTTAAAACTGGTTATGTGATTTATTTATTATTATCATTATCATTGGCATCATGTCATATTATTATGTTTATTATTATTATTATTATTTGTATTCCTTTGCATATGAATGCATTTCTACACCTCGAGCCTACAGCATTGTTCACGTATAATGATGAACAGTAAATAAAGTTTAAAAAAAAAAAGATTACGTGATTTGCGTAATTTTATTTAACAAGATAAACCTGACAAAAAACATATATCTTAAGGGTATTGAATAATAAATCTTATTAATATAGGAAACAACCGGCGATAAGAATTTAAACTGCGATTAAAACTAGTGGGCGCATTATACTGACGTCACGTACATACGTGACGTACGGATGCTATTAACAACGAACCCGGACCGAATTGCTCTTAAAAGTGGTTACATTTGACCACAAGTACATTTCTCTGCATAAGTAATGACTTCTGTTTGATTTTCAAATCATAGCTATACCTTTAAAAAACCAATGAAACAGATCAAAGCATTTAGCCATAATAGAAACTATAGAATGTAACAATCTTTGTTATTGTATTTATTTATATTTTTATTCAGATGTGTGCATTCATGCTGCTACAACAATTTTGATCACATTCCGGGGTAAATCAATCATTTATTCAGTGAGTAAACCAATATATCTGTTTGTATGCATGTATGTATTGCATTACAACAGCATCCAGATCATACCTTTTCAAATGTTTTTATTATATTACAAAAGATTATGCAGTATGGACATATCAACAACAACAACAAGACACCACCAACAACGACAGCAACAACAAAGGGCAGCAACTAACATAATTACTATTAATTAATTATAATTACATGAGTGAAGGTGTTTATATTTTAATTTGTGGTGTTCTCCTTTGCCACCCTCTGTAGAGGCCACGTCTTCCCACTGCAATAAATGTAAAGAAAATTCAATGACAACATGACGATAGAGGACAATGAGCCACAGTGGGTTTCATTTGTACCACATACTTGCTATGTTAGTTATATGATTACTGTCAATTACCCTCATATGGTAATAGTTTGACTGAGGTATTTACATGTACTCTCTGTTTATGCTTGCAATTCAAAATTTGTTAGTATAAATAAATAGCACAAAAGCATTTAGCAATAGATACCTTACAACTTCCATGACATGAATAATACAACTTTGAGAATTTCTTTATAAAATAAAAAAAAAGAAATCATACATACCACATGGAGCATGGCTCCCACTCCACCAACTCCATTTGCTTCCCCTGAGAAATATTTAAAAAATGTTTACTACCATAAGCAGTCAAACTGTCAGAGGACTGTCGGAGGCATTAAAATCCACTAAATACATCCATAGTAAAGGTATATGTTTACATTACATTTCTATTTCAAATAATGACAAAGAGAACCTTCTGCATTGTGGTCTTTATGATGCGTTTCACCGGGTAAAACTGCTCCTTTCCCCCGACCATATGGCTGCATTCTGAAAGAGCAAAAAGTCTACACTTACATCTGTTAAACTTTTTATACAACTGCAAGGGATGAACGGAGAGAAAATTATCATTCAAGACAACCGTTTTTGCTCAACACTGCACAACACAGAGAGATTAATGCTTTAATGTTTTATCGTAAACAAGTTGGATTATTGTAATGTTCTCCTTTTTGGTCTTCCAAAGAATACAATAAACTGCAGTTGATTAAAAATGCAGAAATCCTGGTGACAACATAGACTACAAGACTAGAAAGGCACACGTTATACAAATTAAAAATCTTTACACTGGCTGCCTGTGTTTTATCTTATTGATTGATTCATTTAGTTTACAAACCGGCACAGCCCCTAAGCCTCTCTCTTTTAGCTTCAT
>JBBMOC010000281.1:114487-131747 GCA_037975185.1 Centropyge bicolor
GGGGGGGTATTGGGCTGGTGTGGGATGGACTGGCTGAACCTATTGAAGAATTGGTTCAGGTCGTTCGCTCTCTCCACACCTCCCCCCCCGTGCTGGTCCTGGCTTTGTGGCCAGTAATGGCTTTAACACCATCCCAGACTTCCCTCATACTGTTCTCTCTCAGCTTCTGCTCCACCTTCTTCCTGTAGGTGTCCTTTGCCTCCCGCAGGCAGCGTTTCACCTCCCGCTGTGCTGCTTTCATCTCCTCCTTGTCCTTTGTCCTGAAGGCCCTCTTCTTCCTGTTGAGGACATCTTTGACTGCCTGTGTAATCCATGGCTTGTTGTTAGGATAACACACACAACAGTTCTGGTGGGGGCAACCACGTCTGCACAGATGGATGGCAGCCGCACAACCCAGAATGGTCCGGAGCCTCCGCGGGGAAAGCAGCTCGTTTGCAGACATCCGTTCGAGGGCAGATGACATGCAGACGCCGGGGGAATTGGCGAGGCGGAGGAAGATCGGCACAACAGCCAGCTCGAGGTCGATCTAGGGGCTAGCACCGAGCTAGCGCCGCCGTCGTCCAGCTGAGGAGGGACCAGGCTTGCAAGTCACCACAAGGACGATTCCCGAAGGGATTGTGCAATGCCAGTGACACAATCCGGGGGAAAAGGGGAGAAAAAAGTTTTTGTGGAGCAGAACCTGGTTGTGGAGGGTGGGATTTGTGGCGTTTGGAAACAGCAGGTAGACAGCAGGTAGGGAGAAGCGGCGAACAGTCAACGCCAGCGTCCTCTCCCTAGTAGCGCGGTTTGTCTTTGGGTGCTTTGGGAATCCGGTAAACATAGACGGAAATCCCAGGGGGGGACACAGGGGACGTGTCCCCCCTTCCATAAAGTTTTCCACCCCCAAAAATCATTGAAAGCACACAAAAACGATTGAATAATAATAATGTCCAATAAAAGCACAACACAAGCACTGCAAATTATAAACGTAAAACTTTTATTTTTTTAATTGTTGAAAGATGATGAACCCCCTATTTCTCAAAGTGGTTAAGTCCACATGCCGTTTCCAATGGAGGGGCTACCGGCAGCTCTGTGTGTCAGCGAGCAAGTGATAAGAAGCTACACTAATGTGTAAAAGCCAATAAGTCATTTATCACACCGCTTGTTCAACAAGCTCATGGTTGTAACATGAAAGTGACAATCAGCCTCTCTCTCTCTCTCTGTCTCTCTCTCTCTCTTTTTAAATCAGCGCATCGGTAAGTAAATAGCCTAGCTTATGATCGCTAACAGGCTCAAACGAGTAGGTACAATAGACATAAACAGAGAGTGACAAAAAGAGCAATTTTTTTTCCATGTCCCCCCAGGAATTACTCTCTGTCTGATATGTCTGATATGTGACGACATTAAATGTATGAGATGAATCTGGCTACAATTCACCACCTCACCATCTGCACCGCCAGTTTCCCGTCTCCTAAATGTTCTTATGGCAGCATCAGAGTTGGCGTACCGGTGCGCACATTCTGACGCCAAGTTTATTTTTATAAATCACAACCTTTACGTAGGAAGAGGCATGCACAACTTTCAAGCCCCGTTTTGTGCGTATGCAAGCTTTATAAATGAGGCCCCTGGTCATCAACTTCGGGAGGGACAGATCCAGTCCCAGACCAGTTCTGCTGGGAGCAGAGGAGTTGGAGATTGTACGGAACTACAAATACTTTGGGTTTTGGCTGGACAACAAGCTGGACTGGTCGAGCAACACGAGGCAACTGTACAAGAAGGCTCAGAGCAGGATGTACTTCCTGAGGAGGCTGAGGGCTTTTAACATCTGCAGGAAACTCCTGTGGATGTTTTACCAAGTCTGCGGTTGCCAGCGTTCTCTCCTATGCTGTGGTGTGCTGGGGAGGGAGCACAACAACAGCAGACCTCTCCAGGCTGGAGAAGCTGATCAGGCGGGCCAGCTCAGTGGTCTGTCCATCTCTGTGCAATACCACCACATCGTGCTATATACTTTGTGTACCATGTGCTATGTACAGGGTAGAATGTATCTCACTATTACTATTATTGTTATTAAAATTATTATTATTATTTCTGTCACTGCTGTGTTGTAGTTATATAGCCAGTGTAGTAAACTATTATTACAACACATTATTACCACATAGTATTATTACTTAGTAGTAGTAGTATATAACTACTGTTATTATTATTATATATAATAGTGTGTAGTATAT
The DNA here is from genome assembly GCA_037975185.1 of Centropyge bicolor. NCBI lineage: Eukaryota > Metazoa > Chordata > Actinopteri > Pomacanthidae > Centropyge > Centropyge bicolor. Next base: position 116,695 of record JBBMOC010000281.1, read on the forward strand.
GTTATGTTAATATATTATTATATTATTATTACTCTTTCTCCATCTGAACACAGCAGCTTCTCTTCAAACCTGTTTCAGCTCAGTCAGGGTTCATATCACATCCTGAATCAGAGCCAGCTTCATGGATATCTGAGGGCAATCATGTTGTTTTCAAGTTCAGCAGCAGCAAGAAACATCTTGACACAAGCTCAGGAGATGGAAGAGAGAGGAGGAGAAGATGAATCACTTTCAATCTGCTGAACAAGGTTTGGAATAAAGAAGAAAAGGCTGAAAGAACTGGACATATTAGGGTTAGGGTTAGGAATGTAAATCTCTCTTCCTCCAGCTCTGCTCTTTAAGTCTGAAGAACTTGTCCTGTCAACGGTTGATGGAACCCAATGTTGGGAGTAATGTGTTGCAAAAATAATGTGATTACTGTAATGTATTGCTGTTTGCTGTAACTCAGTAATGTAAGGCATTGCGAAAAAAATAATGGGCAGTATTTTACACAGTACAAACTTCAGTAACGTATGTTATAACCACAGGCTGTATAAAACATGGACGTAGTCTCAGTGAAGTCACCCATAGATTTCTGAAGAGCAAAAATGAAGCCAATTGTAGTGCAGCCATCTTGGCAGTGGTGACATCACCTAACTCCAGTAAATTCAAATATCGACAAAGAGGTGGAGCGAGGGCGGAGCTGAATGAAGCCTGTTTAATGAACTATGCTCACCGAGGTAGCTGGCTAACCTGGTGGTACCGGCCGGCTTCGGCACCAGTTACCATACTTTAATAATTTGGCGTAACGTTATATGTGAGCATTTCAGCCTCTACTCGATCACAATCAGTCAGTTTGTGGAGTGTAATAAACCTAAAAAAAGTCTATTTTAGCAATAATGTAAATACAAATCATAACGTTTGTGGATCGTAAAATTTAATGTTACTCTTAAGCTTCCAACTCCAGCTGAACCAATAACAACATCTAGGTCAACGTTATTTCCAGAAACATTCAGAAATGAGACATTAATATTTTGAAGTTACAGAAAACTTTTTTTTTGTATTTATTTACCCACAGTTCAGTTTAATATCACATTTCATTAGTTGACAAACGAGGAGGATCTTTATTTTCCAATGTCACACAGACGCCTTTTATTCTAAAGTATTAACACCATAAACTAAAACACTTGTTATTACATTTAGACTTCAGCAGCTTTAATAACTGAAGCTAACAGACGCTCCCGTTAGCATCATTAGCTTAGCTCCACCTCCGTCGTCTCCCCACGGAGAATCTCGTCTTGGACACCTAAGAGAAACACAGTCAACACGGCAGCACAGTCAAACTCCAGCCAATAAGCAGCTCCACAAACAGCAGAACAAACTCACCGAGAAAACAGCGCAGACATCCCGGACAGAGACACCAGACAGCCGGCGGCAGCTAGCTGGAGCCTGATGCTAATACATTAACAAAGCTGACTAGCGAAAAACAGGAGTGCCTACTTTTTTTTTGGTCTATCAGTAAAATTAACTGCTGAGCAAGCCGAGTTATTTATCCAGTATTTATATGAAAAAATATCCAAAAGGCAAAATCAGCACAAACAGCTGAAGTTCAGTGACTGGATGAGCTCCATGTTTGGAGCCAACAGTCAGTGACAGCTGTCGATCAAAGTTTTCTTTAATTTCATTTAAAGCACTTCAGTTCCATTTCTTGTCATCATGAATTGTGGCTGGCTAGCCCCATATAGCTAATAGTCATTGTCTCGCTGTAAGTGATAAGATAAGCCCTTAATTGTGCCACAGTGGGGAAATTCACATGTCACAGCAGCACAGGGGATAGCAGCATATAATATAATATAGTGGGTTATTGATGTTAAATATGCACAGGCCTACAGTTACAGTATCTCTATCACAGTTATCAGACTTTGACCTTTTGTCTGTTTTTGAGATTCTGGCTATGATTGTTCCTTGTATTGCACCATGAACCATCATTGTGCCTATTAGGCAATATATTCTAATGTTATATATTCTACTGTTGTCAGCCTTAAGCCTGGCTCAGTCGTTCTCAGTCTCAGTTAGCGCCCTCCACTAAATTAGTAATGAGCTGTAATAAGCTACATTTTTAACACCAAATCCTTCTTCCAGCTATGTTGGTGAAAATAACTTAAAAGTAATGTACTAGTGTAGTGCATTACAATTCAGAGACAGTCATATTGTAAGGTAGCTAATTACTTTGAAATGACAGTAATAAGTAATCCATAATGCATTATCTCTTTGAAGTAACTTGCCCGAACCTGATGTGAAGCAGGAAGAGCGATGAACAACCACTGTGTAACTTTCAGCAGCAACTCATGATGTGTGTGATAAAAAGATTAAAGGTGAATGAAGCAGCAGCCAGAACATGAATCTGTTTGCTGACTTTCACACGGTGGCCTGTTCAGCTCTGTCATCAGGACAGAAGACTGGAGCAGCTTCGGCCTGTTCCTTTATGTCAGTTTGACAACAGCTGATGATCAGGTCACATGGTCACGTCCTCGGGTTTTTAGAGCAGCTCTCAGTCCGACTGTGTCAGTGTTGGTGAAGTGAACACAGGAACATGGCTTCATCCTTCGTCAGCGTCTGCCTCCTCCTCTTTATCAGCCTCTACACAGCAGGTAGGATCAATACACTCATCAATAAACTGATCACTGATCAATACTCTGATCATCCTGTTGTTGACACAGAGATTCAAACTGATTCTGTCTGGTTTTTATCTTCAGATGGATTTTTGCACTATGTCTGGCTCCGTTGTGAGTTCAACTCCACTGAGTCAAAGGACATCGAGTTCATCTCCTCTACTTATTACAACAAAGATGAGATTGTCAGGTTCAGCAGCAGTGTGGGGAAGTTTGTTGGATACACTGTGTACGGTCTAACACTGGCAAAGGACTGGAACAATGACACTTCATATCTGAACAGTTTCAGAGCGCATAAGGACGAAATCTGTCAACCCAACACTGAGGTTTACTACCGCTCTGCTCTGACAAAGTCAGGTGAGTGTGAGTTTCTGTACCTTCCAGCAGCATCAGATCATCATGTGACTCCTTCCTTCATGAAGTCACTGACTGAATCAATATGAAGTCAAACCCTGACTGAACTGACAGCAGCTCTTTGAAATGGAGCTGCTCTTTACATTTAATATATGTGACTGTTGCTGCTGTTGATCATCCAGCTCCACGGAGCTTTACAATATTATGATGTTGGAGGAAATTAAATCACTTTCATCATCACAATGTTTCTGAATATTAAAACTGTTTCTTTACAGTTAGGTTCAAAAACATCATGAAGAAACAATCCGTCAGTATTTTCTTCAACAGCTCAGACTAATGTCTCTGACTCCACCTGTTGGAGAAACTCTGCTACTGCAGCCACTGGTACTATAGCATTGGTGATGCTGCAGTACTATGGATATTGCAGTACCAGTGACACTACAGTACTGACATTCTTGCTATGAATACGTTTTCTTCACTATGACAGTTTCACATTGAAATATTTTGAAACTTCCTTGAATAACACATATATGTAATAATTCAACTACATGAAGTATAAATGGCATATTTAAATCTCTCTAAACATGTAGTTTAATAAATCTCAGATATATTGTGTTTGAGGACAGATTTTTCCTCAGCTTTGTCTCCACCTGCTGGTGATTTCATGAACTTACTGTTAAAAGTCTCTGGTTGACTCAACGACATTGTTTCTTTAAAAATTACAGTACACATGAATTCTTCCTATTTTCATGTTTGTCCTTTGACAAAGTGTCAAGTGAAGAATTGCCCTTTGTGCTTGATGCAGCAGATGAAGAACACAGAGTTAAAGAAAAGCTTCTGTCATGTTCAGAGGATCAGCTTGATTTCATCTTTACAGTCTGAGCCTCAGTTTGGAGAAATCATTGTCTCTGTCGTCGCTCACTCTGCCACCGACACAGAGGAGCTGACATGAAGAGAAAAGCGTTGGCCTCAGAACACGTTCACTGTGTTTGATATATTGTTGATATATTATAATGTTGTTCAATGTGCAGAGTGAAACACTGGAGCAGAAACAGACAAGGAGCAACAAAGTGAACAGAGCTTTGAGCTGCATGTTGAAGAATAGCAGTGAGATCAGACTCTGGCAGAACTGAACTTAGATCAGATCAACTCCTCGCCTCAGGCTGTGAAAACCACTTCCAGTCCTGAAGGAACTGAAGAACTTTGTTTGGGTCATAGAGACTGAAATTGAAGGTCCGAGTGTTGGATGCAGCGTCTCAGTTCACAGCCTGAAGATGAAACATATCAGTCCATAAATGTCTAATGAGACAGCAGGTGATGGATTTCACAGCTTCACAGGCTTCACTTCAGTGTCGTCTGGTTCGTGGCCTCATCAGGAGCAGCTCCCACTCAGTTCAACCTGCAGCTACAGGAGCGACCGGAGCCGCACTGAGACGTCCATTCATCGAACCAAGTCTTGTTCTGAAGCAACAGAGTCCAAACATAAAGGACAGTTTTAACACGTCTGCATGAGTTAATGAGTTCAACTCGTCTTCAAAGTGTGTCATAAAACCTGAGAGTCAGCTGACACTCACAGTGGCTGCTGCTCAGGATAATGTCTGATGTTGAAGCTGTCATCATCATCATCACCATGTCTGTGTTACAGCGAAGCCTTACGTCGTACTGAGCTCGACAACGCCCCCTGCTGGGAAACATCCCTCCATGTTGGTCTGCAGCGTCTTCGACTTCTACCCCAAACAGATCAGGGTGAGCTGGCGCAGAGACGGACAGGAAGTCACCTCTGATGTCACTTCCACTGACGAGGTGGCCGACGGCGACTGGTACTACCAGGTCCACTTTCACCTGGAGTACACGCCCAGGTGAGTTCGCCTCCAGGTCCCGTTTGGTCCAGTTAGGTTCAGGTCCAGTTCTCTCAGACGGTGGAACAGGAACTCTGATGTGTTGCTTTGTGTTCAAGCAGATCTGGAGAGAAGATCTCCTGTGTGGTGGAGCACGCTAGCCTGAAGGAGCCTCTGGTGACTGACTGGGGTAAACACCTGTCTGTCTGCTCAGCTGTCTGTCTGCTGAACTGTCTGTCTGCTCAGCTGTCTGTCTCTCCTCCTGTCTGTCTGCTCACCTCTTCACCTGTCTTCCTGCCTCTTCACCTGTCTGTCTCTCCCCCTGTCTGTCCTCAGACCCGTCTGTGCCTGAGTCTGAGAGAATCCAGATCGCCACTGGAGCCTCTGGACTGATCCTGGGTCTGGTCTTGTTTCTGGCGGGATTCATCTACTACAAGAGGAAAATGTGTTGTGTAGCCTGCACTTCTACACAGTGTGTCCAACACTGAGGCTTTACTCCGGCCACAGGCTGCAGACGTCTGGACCCAGAAGCCGGCAGAGACACTGAAATCCACGTCTTTCATAGAGAACATCATCAGGCTGAGCTCAAGTCTCTAAACGGCGTCGACCTGTCAAAACATTTTCCTCCACCAATTGAAGTGGAGGGGTGTGGCTTACACAGACTAATCTTGAATTAACCACGAATATAAACTGCTCCGAGCGGATTAGAGACGCAGCGTAAATTGCCATGACAACACACCTCAATCAAAATCTACTCATCTTCGTAGTACGGGCTAATCAGGAAGTTACTACCAACATCACAAAATTACTATAAGCCAGTTATCTCTGTTTGTAGTATAGACCTCAGAACAGCAAGTTTTACATTAACATTTACATTTGATTCTGCATCTGTTTAAAATGATTGTGTCAGAAATACCTGTCCATCTGATTAACAAAAGGATCAGAAAGTTTCTTCATTCATCAGATAGATTTTTCTCCTTTTGATCTACGATGTAATCTGAGTCATGAATAGTAATATCTTCATGGTGACTCTGTTGTCTTTCAGCAGTAAACACTTTTTAGTTATCCATCGTTGGTTTGTCAGGTACAAACTCGAGTTTGATGGAAGATATTTATATCATTTTGTCTAAAACATTTGGCTCATTATTTCCATAAAAAGATATAAAACATTTAATTAGAACTTGGAGCTTTAAATCACGAATTTACAAACAGAACATTATAAAGACAGAAAATGAATAAATGGAATTAAACTCCAGCAAAAATGGTTCATGTGTCTGAACAAAAGAACATTTACACTATGGTTAAACTGATCGAGTACAGTATAAAGACAGATTAATACATGTTTAAATGACTGTGCATATATTAAAAAGAGCTCAACAAAATATAACTCTACCGAAAATAAGGCTAACAAAAGACAGACATTAACTCAATTGACAGACCTGACCAAAATGAGACACTGGGGCAACATATATAATGGTTGAACAGCCCACTTTTAACACACAGGGGGAAAACTATACACACAATAACTAAAACAAACATAATGCACCCTGATCCCTCCCATGATGCAACAGGCCTTGGTCTGGTCCGTGGGAGGGATATCAGCAAAAAACCATGCTCCATCCTCAGCCCCATCTTTTGTCCATCTACCAGCAGGAAATGCCACACAGCAGCCAGGTAACTCAAAGACAGAAGCAATAAATTAATACAAACAAATAGCAAAATGACAAACAATGTAAACTAAATGTGTGTGTTCCATCCAGAAAACAGTGCTCTGTCACGGTGCTAATAAACCAATTTTAAACAAAACAAACTATGTGGAGTGTATGTAATTTAAGTGGCTGCAACTCAAAGTAAATGAACGTGTGATAATGGAGTCCAAGAGTGTGTTAAGGGTACGACCTTTTGTGTCGCTGTGAGCAGGGCCATCACAGTGAAGATTTAAAACATTTTCATCTCAGAGGTGAGAAGATTTCGAGACTGTTAATACTTGCTGGTATCACGGCTGCTAAAAAGCTGGTCACATTGCGATGGAAGCCTCCCCACTCTCTTGCTCTCAAACACTGGATTTTTTAGTTGTTGTATTTATGAAGATGTCAATTGGTAGGATTAATGGTGCAAAGGAATCCACCGTGAACAGTTGGCGAGTGGCAGCCAACTCACTAAAGGACTTACTCAAATGATTATATCCCGATCCTGTCCAGTTAATTTTGTTCCCTGGGCATATGATTGTGCGGTTGTGAAGATCCTCTCTATACTATGGTGTATGATATCTGGGTTTTGGGTGGGTGGGGGGAGGGAAAGTGGCACACCTTGTGTTTGTTTTCTTTCTTTCCTGTTTGTTTTTCAATTAATGTTTTGGTTTATTCAGCAGCTATTGTGGCCTAAGCAAGCAGGTCAGCGATTTCGTGTAATGTACGCTGAAGATGGACACTATTGTGAACTTGAAGGTGTGGTTTAGTTCCTGAGGGGAGTTGAGGGAACTGCTGAGGCTGGTCCCGACATTCCTACATGCTCTAATAATACTTGCTTGTTTTCACATATGCTGCTGAGTCCAACATTTTTTTTTAATTGTGTTGGTGTTTATTCTGACTTTTAGGTCTGTGATATGTAAAATATGTGTTGTATCCTGTTTAATCTGAGTCTATTAATACAAAATTTGACCACAAAAAAAAAAGAAGTGAGAAGATTAATCGAGACCCGTCTTCACTGTCGAGGACAAACATGAATCAGCTGAGCTTTGTGGTAAAACAGTTTCTTTTAACAAGTAATACTAACTGTTGTTGTGTGTGATTATCAGCAGCACATCTACTGACTGAAGGTTTGATGATCTTACAAACTGACCAATGAACATGATTCAGAATTTTAAATGGCAGGGCAGAGATGAGCAGGGACCAGCCGCTCCAGGGTCTTCATCAGGTGGGATGTTAGAGCCACCGGCCTGCAGCTGCTGAGGTCCTTGGGGTGCGGAGTCTTGGGGACAGGCAGGATGTCTTCCACAGCTGTGGCCCCCTCCCCAGCTTCAGGCTCAGGTTGAATATATGATCACAACCCTGTTCAGCTGGTCTGCGCAGGTCTTCAAGAGCCTGGAGCTGGTGCTGTCTGGACCAGCCTCCCGCCTCGCCTTGGTCCTCTGGAGCTGGTTTCTTACCTAGGATGTTGTGAGGGTCCGGTTGGAGCAGGGGGCTGTGTGGGTTGAGCTGATGAACTGAGCAGTGGGAGGTGGCTGTGAGCTGCAGGAGGGGGTGGGTGGGGGTGGAGCAGTCCACTCGAGGTGTTGATGAGGGGGCTTGCAGCAGGGAGGGCTGGGCCAGGGGAAGGGCAGATGACTGAGCGAAGCTGTTGAAGAATGAGTTCAGATCATTCACCCACGTCTGGTCCCCTGCAGCCTGGGAGCCAGGCTCCTTGTGGCCAGAGATGGTTTTCAGGCCTCTCCCGACTCCGCTGATGTTCTTTTGCTGTTCCTCCATCTTCCTTCTGTAGCTGTTCTTCCCCTCCCTGATCTTCCTTCTCAGCTCCTTCTGCACAGCCTTCAGCTCCTCCTTGTTTCCTGACTTAAAGACCCTCTTCTTCTCCTTAAGAAGAGCCTTAATGTCAGGATTAATCCAGGGTTTGTTATTGGAAAAACACCGTACAGTCCTGGTGGGTACAGTGTTATCCACACAGAAGTTAATATAGTCCGTGATGCAGTCACTGAGACTGTTGATGTCGTCCCCATGAGAATCACAGAGTTCCTCCCACACTGTCGTGTTGAAGCAGTCCTTTAGAGCCTCGTCAGCCTCATTGGACCACCTCTTCACTGTGCGGGACACAGCTGGCTGCCTGTGTACCAGAGGTTTGTACACAGGCTGGAGATGAACCAGGTTGTGGTCTGATCTTCCCAGGGGAGGAAGGGGTGATGAGGTGTATGCCTCCTTGGTGTTGGCATAACACAGGTCCAGTATCTTATTGTCTCTGGTGCAGCAGGTGATGTATTGGGTGAAGGTGGGCAGTGTGGAGGAGGCAGAGGCGTGGTTGAAGTCCCCAGAGAGGAGAAGGAGGGCCTGAGGATGTTGAGTCAGCAACCGGCCCGTGACAGAGTGGATAACGTCACAGACCGCATCGGCGTTAGCGGAGGGGGGAATATACGCAGCTATCACGGTAACGTGAGAACTCCCGAGGCAGATAGTATGGCCTCATGCTAACGGCTAACAGTTCAATGTCCTTGCAGTAGAGTTGCTCCTTCATAGTGATGTGCCCAGAGTTAGATTATATATTGTTCACAAACACTGCCAGCCTTCCTCCTTTCCTCCTACCACTCTGACCAGATCCTGGAGCTTTATCAGGGTCTTCAGCTCCTGCTGACTGAGACGTTTTTCAAGTTTGTTCAACATATGAGGCAGTCCCTCTATACAACAAGAAATGAGCATCCAGCTTGAATCAGCCCAACTCAAACCCACTAAGTCCGCCAGAGACTTGGGTGTCATGATTGATGACCAACTAACCTTCAAGGCTCATGTGGCCTCTGCTGCACGATCATGTTGATTCTCTCTGTCCAACATCAGGAGGATCAGACCCTTCCTGTCTGAACATGCAGACAGCTCCTGGTCCAGGCTGTAGTCATATTACACATCGACTCCTGCAGCTCCTGACTGGCAGGCCTGCCTGCATGCACGGTCAGACCTCTGCAGATGACCCAGAATGCAGCAGCTTGTCTGGTCTTCAACCAGCCAACAACAGCACCTGTCCCTGTTCAGATGACCCCACTGGCTCCAGCTGCTGCTGTATCACCTGTCTACAGAGCTACAACAGAAACAGCTCCCTCCTACCTGAAATACTCATTCAGGTCTGCACTCCCTCCCGCTCACTGTGCTCGACCAATGAAAAGCCTGATACAGCCACCTCAAAGGGTCCGAGGTGGAGAGCCAGACTCTGCTCCTCTGTGGTTCCCCGGTGGAAGAACGAGTCACCGAACTCTGTTCATCTGCAGAGTCGCTCTCTGGATTTTGAGTCTGTTCATATTTGAATGTAAAGAAATGTCTCATCTGTGTTTGAACAGAAGAGACGACAGCTGTGATCAAAGCACACCCACTAAACAATAGACATCGGATGGACGTGCAGATCAAGTCTATATCGCGTCGGTCGATCCAAGACCAATTCTGGATGTCTGCATGGCATCCAAATTAGGTCTGCTATTTGGACGTCTAATCTTGACCCCATTTGGATGTCAATATGCAGTTCAACATTTGGACGTCGGCAATTGAGGACGTCAATAGCTAGACTCTTCTCAATAGCTAGACTCTTCTCCTCTGTGGTTCCCTGGTGGTGGAACAAGTTACCAAACTCTGTTCGATCTGCAGAGTCACTCTCAGTCTTTAAGAAGACTAAAGACTCTGCTCTGCACTGAAAACCTTGACACTTGATAAACTCCTATAAAATGAACACACACACACACGTACACACAACAACAACCCCCCCACAAAAAAACAAACTGTCTAATTGTATGTTGTAATGTATGCCCTCCTCTAACTTGGCCCTATCTAACTTGAACCTTGCTTTTTTGGCACTTATCCAGTCATATCTAGGAAAATATTTTGATTATTTTGCTGTTTTGTCTTGTGTTTCATGTTGTCTTGTGATTTCCTGTTTTATTGTGAAACTCACTTCCCCTCTTGTTTCAGGTAACTTGCCTTTCCTCTTGTGTTTCCCGCCTTTGTGATTGTCAGCCCCGCCCTGATTGGTTCCACCTGATCCCCTTCCTTGTGTATTTAAGTCTGTGTCTCCCATTGTCTTGTGTCAGTCAGAGTAAGTCTTTCAAGCCTTTTCATGTCACGTCTTGTCGTTGTTGCCGTTAAGTCTTCTGTTGCTACATTCCCTTGCCTTTTTGTTTCCTCTTCGGAGTGATTTTGAGTTCTTGCCTTTTTTTTGCCATTTTGACTTTTCTGTTACCTCAGCGTGAGTGACTTTGTGTTTGGACTTTTAATAAAAACTCTTATTTTGAAGACGTCATGCTCTGTGTCGTGCATCTGGTTTCAGAGTTCACACCAGGCTTGTCATATCCAGGTTGTTTTTTCCTCACTAGATCGTTGCTTGTATTGTACTTTCAGATGTACGTCACTTTGGACAAAAGTGTAAATGAAATTGTATAAATTGTAGACTACAGTTATGCACAGAAACTACAAACAGTATAATAACAACGTCTGAAATAAGTTTAAATTTGATGTCGAAAAGACAATTAGGTCCCATAGGGAGGTCCTGTGGATGTCATTTATGGACGTCAAATAGGCGTAGGAAAAAAGACGTTGTCTGGATTAACAGTCTGCACCTTTGGGGGGCTAAAATTAGACATCCAAAAATGATGTTGAAAAGACGTAGAGTTTTAATGTAGTACATTGAATTACAGAGACAGTTATTAACAAACATTACTTTATTTTGAATCTGTTTGGACTCTCTAAATGAGTTTCAGCACAGATGACGTTTCAAATGTCAAAATACTCTGAACATCTTATTCATGAGAATGTGGTTGGCCGATTCTTCCTCATTGAGCTGTAGGATGAAAGAGAACTAGTGTGAAATCAGGATCAGCGGAAATTCACCGTTAAACACAAGTCATTTCATCATTTACTCTGAAAGCTGCAGCTGTGGTACAAGTACTCACATCTTTTACTGTGGTACAAGGCAAGGCAAGGCAAATTTATTTGTATAGAACCATTCATACACAAGGCAATTCATAGTGCTTTACAGAGGCAAGAAATATGAAAGTTAAAAACAGTTAAAACCAGTTAAACAGTTTAAAATCAATTTGATAGCAGACAAATCAATAATTAAACTGGGGACTCAAACCCCTTTTTCCCAGGGACTAAAACCCTCTCTCTTTCCTCTGTCTTTAACGTGTGCACAGAGTTATTTATTCCTGTAGTCTTCTCACACAGACTATGGACTGGGAAAATGATAGCTGCTTCATTGTTACAGTTTCATAAAATGAAGAATTTCGGAATTCTTGGCGGAGCAGAGGTTGGTATCATTCACTCTTGTACAACATTAAAGACACAACATGTATATTCACAAGCATTTATTAACAAATAATAAAAGCAAAACACATACTAATCTAACATGTACTGTATACAAGTGTGTGTGTGTGTGTGTGTGTGAGTGAGTGAGTAAAACAAAATGGCTGGTTAAGAAGGTGTCAGGCCACATGGCCTAGACAAAAGGCAGGCTACACACAAGATGGCCGACTCTAAGAACGCTGCCGGGGGAGGGAGAGTGTGCTTTTGGTACAGCCTGAGTATGTCTGAGTGTGAAATGTGTATGATAGAGGGTGCCAGGTTTGTAAAGAGAAGTTTAGCATGTAAACCCTGCGTTGGTGTGAAGCATAGCTAACATCAATTTACAGTTGGTGAATTAATCCTACTATCATCACATCAATGAATCTCAATGACAAATTGAATTAACACGTTCATGAAAGTCAAACAGTCTTTTCTTAGCTATGTTTAGCTTAGCTTGTCTAACTATTGATGCCCAGTGTAGTTACCAGTCCTTTGAGGGAGAGGAAGCTTGTTAGCTGGGGATCCTGTGGTTGTGGAAGATCCGAGCTGAGAAGGTTGCAGACTTTGGTTGTCCAGGTCAGATGAAGCTGGTTGCTCTTTGGTTACAGTTAGCAGCTCTGTGCCAACTGGTGTCGTTCCTTCGTTGAAGTCGGCAAACAGGCTCGTGTTGCGGCTGCTGGTGGGAGAACCTTCCTTGTAGGTTCTTTCCTTGTGTAGGTGTGACTGCCGTGAGCAGGCCACACTGAGAGCTGGTTTCTGCTCCCTTGTTGGAGCTGAGAGGACAAGCTACTGCCTCCTTGGCAGAGCTGGAGAGAAGAGCCGGGAGCTCCTGCTTCCTTGCAGGACTGAAGAGAAAGAGGTCTTGCCTCTTTGGCAGAACAAAGAGAAAAAGCGGGCAGCTCCTGCCTCCTTGCAGGGCTACAGAGAAAGAGAGAGAAGAGTTGAGGAGGGGGCTTGGAGATGGGTCCTGGCTGGAGTTAACACCTAGTTGTTAGGAAGACTGTGGGGGCTGGGCTCCTTTGCCCCCCACATGAGACATGAGACAGACCTTGAGCTGGAGTGTCTTATCTCATCTGGTGTTTTATGTCACACAATGAACAAACTCATCTGTGGACTTTCACTGGTCCCAACACAATCAATCACCCAAATCAATACCAAATCAATACACTATAGGAAAGCTGCAGTAAACAAAAGTGTTTTAAGCCCTGATTTAAATGAGCTGACACTTTGTGCACACCTCAGAGGTTCAGGGAGTTTGTTCCACAGGTGTGGACCACAGAAGCTGAAAGCAGCTTCCCCCTGCTTGGTTCTGATCCTGGGGACACTGAGTAGACCTGTCCCTGATGACCTGAGGGGTCTGGATTAGGGATGAGCCGGATAAAGCATTTTTGACGAATACGATTATGATAAGAGTTAAATTCGTCAATATCCGTGCTCGTGCTGAAGGGAAATCCTCATAGTGTAACTGACTGTCTTCGCGCTCTGTGATTGGCCAGTCACACACAGCGCCCGTCCTTCCCTACACAGAGACGTCTCTCGTAACGTACGCAGTCCATTTAATAAGACAGAGCTGAAAACGGCTCCCGTCGCGTCGGTCAGTGCCTCCGCTCCAGTCTGATTTTTTTTTTTTTTCTTTACCGTCTGCTTGCTCTTAGTTTGGCCCGTGATATAAAGTCAGTTGGAAAACTTTGCTCATATTGAACGCAGTGCTTTTGAGAAGAATATAGTGCACAAGTGTTACGGTCGCTGCCCTGGCCTCCCTTGTTGTATGTGTTTCTTCTCTAGATTAAAACCTAGTGATGTCTCCTGTCTGTCGTGCTGGCTACACCATCCCCATGTTCCAATGGCCATTGGTGCAGCACTGGAGAAGGAGGACCAATCGTGGCCGGCCAATCTGGAAGCCAGGCTATAAATGCTCTGCAGGCAACATGGCGACTGACTGGTGGTGGTAGCTTGCCTTTGTGGTGGAGATTTCCACATTGTAAACAGAGACTTGAGAACTTTTGTATCTGTGAATTGAGGCTTTGATTTAACCTTTTCTGTTTTGTGAAACCTTTTGAAGTGTGGCCAGGTTTTAGTTTTAAAAACTGATTAACAGTCTCCTTATGTTACTTTCACTTAGATTAAACTTTGTAGTAGTCACACTAGGTGCAGGGGTGCTGTTCTATTGTTGTTTGTTTTTTTAGTTAGTTAGATAGTTAGGCTTTGTTTTCCTTTGCTTTGATTAAGGTAGAATTATAGCTCGGTAGTAAGTCCTCTTTTTGTTATATTGTGTTTTTGATTTGAGCAGCACCCGTTGGCCCTCTTCCTCTTCCTTGGTTTGTACAGTTTGTTAATTTGCCATTCACTTACTTAACTTACATTAAACTACTGTCACACTTTACTACCTGGGTTTTCTTTGTGTTGCTTCCCTTTCCCAGCGAGCCGGGTCGTAACATAAGTGGGGGCTCGTCCGGGATCCCAAATTGTTAAAGGATTTCCGGTGTTAACAGCAGTAGTTGTAGTAGCTTAAGTTTTAGGAGTGGTTGATTAATCAACTAATTGCTGGAAGTAGGCTCAGCTGTGTACCTTAGCTCGTGGACATGATGTCTCAGTTTGATCTGGAGTATTTCTTAGCTTCCCCTTCCCTCACTTTGATTGCTAGTTGCAGAAAAGTTGATTTGATTCAAATAGCGAATCACTTCAGTCTCATTTTTCCCAAACAAATTTTGAAAAGAGAGCTTAAGGCTCTGGTTGTGGACAAGTTGGTGGAATTGGGCCTTATTGAAGTGCCAGTGCAGCTTGAGTCAGCTGTGGAAGGGGATGTCATCCTGGGTGAAGTGGCTGGTAGCCGACCACTTAAGAATCAGAATCAGAATCAGAATTCCTTTATTGTCATTATACAGGATGTACAACGAGATTGGAGAGCTTCTCCTTTCAGTGCAATAGTTAAGTTAAAAAAGTATCAAAAATAGTATAAGTAAAAAAGACAGATATATACAAGATGAGATGCAGACTTGTGCACAGCACAATTGAGGCTCAGTGTATGATATGAGGGGGTTGGTAAATATTGATGGTAATAGTCCAGATTTCTATGTTGTTCACATAATATTGCACAGGAGCAGATATATATTGCACAGATACCAGAATATGTATTAATTTAGTGCAAATGATGAATGGGTTTTAGTGCAAATGATGAATGGTATATA
>JBBMOC010000281.1:132142-162164 GCA_037975185.1 Centropyge bicolor
CTAGAGTGTCCAGTTTTATGGTCAGTATGTCCGGGATGATGGTGTTGAAGGCTGAGCTATAATTTACAAGGAGCATCCTGGCATAGCTGTGCTGTTGTTCCAGGTGGCTCAGCACTGCGTGCAGGGCTATGGCGATGGCGTCCTCTGTGGATCTGTTCGCCCGGTATGCGAACTGGTGGGGGTCGAATGTGGGGGGGAGACAGTCCTTTATGTGCTGAAGGACCAGTCTCTCAAAGCACTTCATGACAATGGGTGTGAGGGCGACAGGGCGATAGTCACTGAGGCTGGATGCGGGTGACTTCTTCGGGATGGGGATGATTGTGGCGGATTTCAGGCAGGTGGGGATGACTGCTTGGGCCAGGGAGAGGTTGAAAATCCTGCAGAAGACTCCGGACAGCTGGTGTGCACATGCTCGGAGCACCTTTCCAGGTACACCGTCAGGGCCCGGGGCCTTCCTGGGGTTCACTGCTCGGAGCACATCATGCTCTCCTACAGTTAGTGGGGGGGTCGTCGAGGGGCCTGGTGGGGGTGGGGATGGCGGCAGGGCTGGAGAAGATGAGTGTCACTCTGGTGTTTCAAAGCGGGCAAAGAAACTGTTGAGCTCCTCTGCCAGTGACACACTCAGGTCTCCTGACGTCACATCACTTCCTCTAAAGTTTGTGATGCTCAGCAGTCCCTGCCACACCTCTCGTGGTCTGTTGCTGGCGAGGTGGGACTCTAACCTCCTGCTGTAGTCCGCTTTGGCTGTTTTTATTCCTCTTTTCAGGTCAGCTCGAGCCGTACTGTACAGAGCTCTGTCGCCTGACCTGAAGGCAGAGTCGCGGGCTTTGAGGAGGGAGCGGACCTGGCTGGTCATCCAGGGTTTCTGGTTTGGAAAAACCCGGATGACTTTGTCCATAGACACAGTTCCCATACAAAACTTGATATAGTCCAGTACTGTCACTGTGTATGTTTCCAGGTCCTGGTGTTGAAATAGGTCCCAGTCTGTGTGTTGGAGGCAGTCCTGTAGTTCACTGAGTGCATTCTCAGGCCATGTTGTTACAGTCTTTTTGGTGGGTCTGGATCTGCGTCTGAGGGGGGTGTATGCAGGAGTGAGCAGCAGGAGAGATGGTCTGACTGTCCGAGGTGGGGGAGGGGTGTTGCTCTGTAGCCGTGTTTGATGTTGGAGTACACATGATCCAGAGTGTTTCCTCCTCGTGTTGGGCACTTGACATGCTGATGAAACATCGGGAGTACAGTCTTTAGATTGGCCTTATTAAAGTCCCCAGCTATAACATGAACGCCATCAGGGTGGGCCCGCTGCTGTTCATTAATGACGTTCAACAGGAGAGAGAGTGCCGTGCTAGCGTTAGCATCCGGTGGGATGTAAACAGCGGTGACGATCACAACAGTTAGCTCTCTCGGGAGAAAATACGGCCGGCATCTAACAGACATGTACTCAATGTCAGGGGAGCAGTGAGTCTCTATGATCTTGCTGTTGTTGCACCAGTCCTCATGCACGTAAATACAGAGCCCCCCACCTCTGCTCTTACCGGAGTCCCCTGTACGATCCCAGCGGTGCAGAGAGCGGCCGGCTAGCTGCACGCTAGCATCGGGGATCCTCGGGTTGAGCCAGGTCTCCGTGATGATTAAAACACAACAGTCACGAACGTAGCGGTTTCCCACGAGTTGTAATTCTAAGGGTGGTCCTCCTGACAATGGTGGTGTTGAAGGAGCCTCAGGTGAGGAGGGTGAAATGGAGGAGCGTCTGGGGACCCCTCCTGTAACGCTGCCTCGTTATGACCCCTTTTCCTCCTCTCTGGCCAGTTCTGATTGAAAAATGGGGGCACAATTAAAGGTCCGCCTTGCGCGCCTCCAAATGGAGTCCCAGGAAAAGGCCAGAACTCAACACGCTAAGCTGCAGTATCGGCTTGAAGTTAAAAGGATGGAGATCAAAGCTGAGAAGGCTGTCCGGCTGCGTCAGCTGGAGCTGGAATCTCAACGGATGGCTCATGCATCAGGTGCGTCTGCTGGTCATGTGAGTAGGCCCTCTTCTTCCACCCCTTCCCCACCTGATACATTTGATATTGGCAGAAACATTGTCTTAGTGCCAACTTTTCGTGAGACTGAGGTAGACTCCTATTTCAGTGCTTTTGAACGCATTGCAAAAGCTTTGCAGTGGCCAACAGAAGTTTGGGCTCTCTTGCTCCAATGCAAAATTTATGGGAAGGCTCAGGAAGCTGTAGCTGCGCTCCCTTTGGAAGATAGTTTGAAATATGACTCTATAAAAGCTGCCATCTTGCGGGCATATGAACTGGTGCTTGAAGCCTACAGGCAGAAATTTAGGAACCACAAGAAGACCCCAACCCAGACATATGTTGAGTTTGGAAAAGGGAGTTTTGTTTGATAAATGGAGTGCTGCCTGTAAAGCCACTGACTTTGATTCACTGAGGGAATTAGCTTTAATGGAAGATTTTAAAAAGGTGCTTACCTGAACGTATTGTAGTGTATATTAATGAGCAAAAAGTGTCAAAACTCTCCTCTGCTGCTGTGTTGGTTGATGAATTTGTGCTAACACATAAAACAGTTTTTTCAGCCAGCTCTAAGGAAAAGCCTCATCAGCCCACAGCTCGGCAAAACTTTTCTCCTCCAGGTAGTCCCAGAAAAGGGGACCGCGAGTGTTTTTATTGCCACAAGCTGGGGCATATCATCTCCAACTGTCTTGCCTTAAAGTGCAAGTAGTCTCCCCCATGTGCGGCACCGCCACAAGGTGTCGGGCTGATTACGGCTGAGCCATGCATAGGTGCGGATCCTGCCGGTGAACCTCGGGATGCCGGTTTCAAACCCTTTATCTCTGACGGGTTAGTTTCGTTGACAGGTGAGCCTGAGGATCAGCGCCCCGTGCGCATTTTGCGTGATACTGGCAGTTCCCAGTCAGTAATCCTCGCTGAAGCCTTGCCGTTTTCTAAGTTGTCAGCTGGTGTTTACGGTACTGTGCTGTGTGGCATTGAGATGGGCTGTGCTCCGCGCCCTGTACACCGCATACACATTCAGAGCAAACTAGTTAGTGGTTTCTTTCCGGTTGCTTTCTGTCCGGCATTACCGATCAGAGGTGTAGCATTTTTAATGGGTAACGATATAGCCGGCAGCAAAGTTACTCCAGTGCTGGAGGTGTTGGACACCCCGCAGCGCACACCTCCCGTCACAAGTCAGGCACCTCTTGATTTATTCCCCTCTTGTGGATTTACTTGTGCACAAACCCAAACACTTAATGATATTTCTCTCTCACACAGTGTAATGTCTGCCGTTTCAGGAGAGTCTGAGACTGGGAACGAGGCAGAAAGCGCTGCCGAGTCTGTGTCCACGCTGCTGAGCAGCGTGGACACAGCCTCCTGTCTGTCGTGCTGGCTACACCCTCCCCATGTTCCAATGGCCATTGGTGCAGCACTGGAGAAGGAGGACCAATCGTGGCCGGCCAATCTGGAAGCCAGGCTATAAATGCTCTGCAGGCCGGTCCAACATGGTGACTGATTGGTGGTGGCAGCTCGCCTTTGTGGTGGAGATTTCCACATTGTAAACAGAGACTTTAAGTGCTTTTGTATCTGTGAATTGAGGCTTTGATTTAACTTTTTCTGTTTTGTGTAACCCTTTGAAGTGTGGCCAGGTCTTAGTTTTAAAAAACTGATTAACAGTCTCTTTATGTTACTTTCACTTAGATTAAACTTTGTAGTAGTCACACTAGGTGCAGGGGTGCTGTTCTATTGTTGTTTGGTTTTTTAGATAGTTAGGCTTTGTTTTCCTTTGCTTTGATTAAGGTAGAATTATAGCTCGGTAGTGAGTCCTCTTTTTGTTATATTGTGTTTTTGATTTGAGCAGCACCCGTTTGCCATTCACTTACTTAACTTACATTACACTACTGTCACCCTTTACTACCTGGGTTTTCTTTGTGTTGCTTCCCTTTCCCAGCGAACCAGGTCGTAACAACAAGGCTGACATATTATTTCCCTGTTTGCCATCACTGGATGTTTGCATGAATCATGAAGTTCACACAGATCATTAAAAAATAAACAGTCCACTTATACACATACACACATATAGCTGAACACACAAAGTAGCCTATATTAATATTTTTATTGTATGTGGGTGCATGCAGTATCTGACACTTTCTGACTGCAGTTCATGAAAATAATATAAAAAATATTATTGAAATATACTGTATATAGGCTTTTAATACAGTAGATTAGCAACTTCTGATCAATCCATATCAATTTCAGACTTAAAATAATGTACCGTTTTAAGCCCCACCCATTTTTGCACCCACTTCCAGTTTAGGCACTGCCCACTCCGAATACGGATACAGATAATATAGATGGTTGAACAAATACAGATACAGATAGTGGTGTACTCGCTCATCCCTAGTCTGGATGCTTCATACCCAGCCAGCAGCTCTGACATGCATTTAGGCCCAAGCCCATTCAATGACTTGTAGACCAGTAACTGGATTTTGAACTCAATCCTTTGACACACCGGGAGCCAGTGCAATGATTTAAGGACAGGTGTGATGTGGTCCATTTTCCTGCTGTTGGTAAGGACTCTGGCAGCAGCATTTTGGATGAGCTGCAGCTGCTTGATCGATTTTTTTACTGAGACTTGTAAAGACACCATTACAATAATCTAGCCTACAAAGAATAAATGCATGAACGAGTTTTTCCATGTCTTGTTTAGACAGAAATCCTTTAATTCGTGCAGTGTTTTTGAGATGATAATAGGCTGATTCAGTGATAGTTTTTAAGTGGCTGTTAAAATTCAGGTCTGAGTCTATAACAACACCAAGGTTTCTAGCTTGGTCAGTAGTTCTTAGTGTCATTGAGTCAAGTTGGCTGCTGACCTCAAGCCTTGCATTGAGGTACAAGTATTCAGATGTTGTACTGTGGACCACGTACTAATCCCATATTGTAAAGTACTAAAAGTCCTTTATTTCCAGTGGAAGCATCAAAGAGTCAGAAACACAATATACTGACAGAATCAAAATGAAAGTCTTCATGATGCAGAATGACTTTTGTCTGTGCTACGTTATCATGTCACTGGATCATCATCATCGATTTATTGACATTTGCAGTATTTTGATCTAAGTGAAGCTGATTTTAACAATAAAATTATATAAATTATATATTATATATTAAATTATATACACCACAGATAGAGCCACCTATCTCCAGTCTCGAGGCATTTCTCGAAACCATAAATCTACCTAAACTGACCAAGGACCAAGTCTCTAACTTGGACTCCCCTATTTCAGTGACGGAACTACAAGAAGCCCTACAGCATATGCCAAGCGGGAATGCCCCGGGGCCAGATGGTTTCCTGGCTGAGTTCTGCAAAGAATTTTGGTCATTGCTAGCTACAGTACTCTACAGAACGGTTTTGGAAATGAAAGAAAATTGCTTTCTCCCGACAAACCTGAACACTGCTACCATCAGTCTCCTGCTCAAACCTGATAAAGACCCAACACTTCCATCTAGCTATCGCCCAATCTCACTCATAAATGCAGATCTTAAAATAATCTGCAAAGCCTTAGCAACTCGATTGGAAAAAAATCACTCCACATATAATACATCTTGATCAAACAGGTTTTATTAAGGGTAGACATTCTGCTAATAACGTACGTAGACTACTTAATATAATTGACTTCTCCACCATTCATAAGTTGGAAACTACAATTATCTCACTAGATGCTGAAAAAGCATTTGATAGGGTAAATTGGAAATTTCTCTTTGCTACACTGCATAAATTTGGATTTGGGAATTTTATTACATGGATCAAGATTTTGTACAGCTCACCCAGAGCTTCAGTCAGAACCAATGACCAAATTTCTCCAAGTTTCTCTCTCCAGAGGGGCACTAGGCCATATTTATTGAACCGCTAGCAGCGGCAATACAGCAACATTCAAGCATCCAAGGTATTAATATTGCAGCCTCTCATCATAAAATAAGTCTTTATGCTGATGATGTATTACTTTTCCTAAAAAACTCACCGTCCTCTCTCTCAGAAACAATCGCAGTAATAGAAAAGTTCAGCTCAGTCTCAGACTACTCCATTAATCGGTCCAAATCCATTGTTCTACCCATTAATTTTGAGTTCCAGTGCACTTCTTCCATCCCTCTACACTCAGGGAACATAAAATATTTGGGCATTAATATTTCAACCAAGCTGACAGATCTGACCCATCTGAACTATATACCTCTGCTTAAGTCAATTGAAGATGACTGCGCTGGACTGCGCTACCTATATCACTTATGGGGAGAATCGCAACAGTGAAGATGATAATCCTGCCAAAAATTAACGATCTTTTCTCAATGATTCCCATTAAACCTTCTCTTAGCTGGTTCAAATCATTAGACTCTTTAATCAATAAGTTTCTGTGGAAAAACAAACCGCCACGTATAAGTTAAAAAACTTTACAAAAGGCGAAAGAATATGGTGGTCTAGAACTGCCAAATTTCTACCACTATTATCTCACAAATAGACTGCTGTACATTCTAAAGTGGATTAACCCCAGTCCACTAGATCACTCATGGTTAGTTATTGAGCAATCCTTCAGTCAAGAAATCCCTATCTCTAACCTTCCCTTCATCGGCCTGACTCTCAGAAAATACATCTGCTTTAAAAACACCAGTATTAGCAGCTTTTTGACAGCTTGGTGGGAATTTCTAAAAATAACCAAGTCTCCAAATACTCCTTGCAGACTCACACCCATCTGGAACAATCTTGACTTCCTCATTAATAAAAAAAGTACTGGATTTTTCTACATGGCACGACAAAGGAATTAGGTGCTTGGAACATATCATGAAAGGGGACAACTTCATCCCATTTCAGGATTTGGTAAGACAATACGGAATCAAGAGCAGCATTTTTTTTTGAATATATGCAACTCAAATCCATAATGCAGGCAAAATACAACAGAATTCAGTTAAAACCCCATCCCACTATAGAAAATTTTCTTAAAATCTCTGCCCCCAAAGCACTGTCTAAAATATATGTGTTAATTGCTAAACAACACAACACCACTTCCATCCCAACATCTAAATGGGAGGCAGATTTATCCTTCAACCACAACGACGATTTTTGGAGACAAATTTGCCTAAATACCCTTAGTATTACCAGTCAATCCAATCTACATCTCATACAATTTAAAACTCTCCTCAGAACTCACTATACAGGACAAAGGATGTTCCACATGGGTTTATCTGACTCAAATACTTGTGTACACTGCTCTAATAATAGTATAGATAACTATATGCATGCTGTCTGGGGTTATGCACCTGTTAACAACTTCTGGTGGATGGTATGCGAAGACTTGGCAAGATATCTAAGCTGTTCAGTCCCAGCACCCCCCTCACCATGCATACTGGGTGACCTTTCTAACACTAACATATAGGGATGAGCCGGATACTCGTTTCAGACGAGTATATGTTACGGATAGAGCATTTTTGACGAATACGATTATGGTACGAGTAAAATATCCGTGCTCATGTTGAAGGGAAATCCTCATTGTGTAACTGACTGTCTTCGCGCTCTGTGATTGGCCAGTCACACACAGCGCCCGCCCCTCCCTACACAGACATGTCTCTGCACAGCTCTCGCAACACACGTGCGGTGCATTTGACAAGACAGAGCTGAAAACGGCTCCTGGCGCGTCAGTCACTGCCTGCAGTCCGGTCGGATTTTTTTTTTTCTACCGTCTGCTTGCTCTTAGTTTGGCTGCTGATATAAAGTCAGTTGGAAAACCTTGGTCGTACTTAACGCGGTGCTTTTGAGAAGAATACAGTGAACAAGGCTGACATATTATTTCCCTGTTTACCATCACTGGATGTTTGCATGAATCATGAAGTTCACACAGATCATTAAAAAATAAACAGTCTTACAGACCACTTGCACACATACACAGATATAGCTGAACATACAAAGTAGCCTATATTAATATTTTTATTGTATGTGGCTGCATGCAGTATCTGACACTTTCTCTCTGCAATTCATGAAAATAATATTATAAATATTATTGAGATATACTGTATATAGGCTTTGAATGCAGTAGATCAGCGACTTCTGATCAATCCATATCAATTTCAGACTTAAAATAATGTACAGTTTTAAGCCTCACCCATTTCTGCACTCACTTCCGGTTTAGGCCCCGCCCACTCCGAATACAGATACAGATAATGTAGATGGTTGAACAGATACGGATACAGATACAGATAGTGGTGTACTCGCTCATCCCTATTGTCAATGATGAATCCTCGAGACACTCTAAAGTTAACTTTGGTGTTTCACAAGGCTCTGTGCTTGGACCAATCCGGTTCACCCTATATATGCTTCCCCTAGGGAACATTATTAGGAAACACGCCATCAACGTCCATTGCTATGCAGACGATACCCAATTATATCTTCCAATTAAGCCATATGAAACCAACCAATTAGCTGAACTTCAGGCATGCCTGCAATTTCCTATTGTTAAATTTAGACAAAACTGAAGTTATTGTACTTGGTCCCAAGCACCTTCGATGCAAATTCAGTCAGTTATCAAGCTGCTCTCCTGTGGAATCAGATCCCAATCTGGGTTCAGGAGGCAGAGTTGACTTCAAAACTTCCTCTTTGACAGAGCTTATAGTCAGGGTTGGTCCAGGTGAGCCCTGAGCCGTCCCTTAGTTATGCTGCTATAGGCCTAGACTGCTGGGGGACTTCCCATGATGCACTGAAGTTCACTCTCCTTCTCTCTCTCCTCCACCTGTTTCCATTCATAACCCATTAATGCATCCGACTAATGTAGCTTCTTCCCTCTCTCCTAGTTCTGTGTCTTCTCTCCTGTCGCTTTCTACAGATTCATGTGTCACTGGATCTGCAGAGTCCGGACCCATGTTTACAATGTGTCTCCGTTCAATACTGTTATTTTTGCTATCGACACGCCTGTGGATTGTATTGCTGCTTGTCATACCCCCCCCCCCCCTCCCCCCCCATCTCTGTCTCTTTTTTTTTTTAATGCTTTATTTATCAGTTTTAGCAATTATTTAATGATGGGTGCAATTCACTTGTGTCAACTTATATTCAATAATATCATTGTTCTCTGTTTGAGAAACGTTTTCCCATCAGGGAAAAAAAAAAAAAAAAAAAAAGGACAAAAATACAAAAACAACAAAAAGAAGGAGTAACATAGGAACTATAAAGAACATTAGGGAGTGACCAGAGCGTTAATTATAAATGTTTTAACTCAAAATTAAATTGGGCTTCTTATTCTTTATAAACACAACCCATTTTTCCCAACATGCTAGAAACTGATCTTGTTTTTGATGTACCAATGCTGTCATCTGTTCCATTTTATAAATGTCAAAAGTGTGATGGAAAATTTCAGTATAACAGTGTATGCTCAGTTTAAAGTATAACAAGTATAACAGTGTATGCTCAGTTTAAAGTTTTAACATTTCTTTGTGTCTTACTCTGTGAGACCATCTTGTTCTCGTCTTATCTTGTGCTGATGCAGAGTGCGGTCAAGGTAACTGCTTATCTTGAGCAACTGAATGGCAATGATGGGAAAGGCCCTTGGCTCTGCACGGAGACCTGGGGGAGAGGTGCACCCTCACAATGGGTGAACAACAGCTGCCGCATTCTGAGCCAGCACAAGAGAATAGCGTGACTTTATAACCCGATATGGAAGTGTGCCTTATATGACTTCCTGTTGTTTCCTGAATAAAGAGTGGCACAGTGCTGGGGAGGGCAGACTCTTATGCTGCCAGGCGGAGAGTCTCGCACTGCGCAGGGCTGACTGACCACGACAAAGACAATGATGTTTGACTGAGTGTTTGCTTTCTCATCTCACAAGAGTGGCTCAATTAATTTCCACTACAAAAGTTATATCCCACCACTCTGATAGGGTGGGTATGTCCTGTGATAACCATCGTTTAGTTATGGATTTTTTACTTGCAACCAACAAAGTACTTAGTAAAAACATATCATTTCTTTTCCATTCTTGTGGTAAACATCCAAAATAAACTATTTTCATACTAAAAGGGATGACACATCTGAAAATATCTTGCAGAGACCTATGAACATCCCTCCAATACTGTCTGATAAGTGGGCAGTCCCAGAGAATATGAAAATGGTTTGCCCGTTGTTCTCCACATTTTCTCCAACAGATAGGAGGTGTTCCATCATAGTGCGTTTTTTGACTTGGAGTAATAAAGTATCTTATTATGGTCTTC
The DNA here is from genome assembly GCA_037975185.1 of Centropyge bicolor. Taxonomy (NCBI): domain Eukaryota; kingdom Metazoa; phylum Chordata; class Actinopteri; family Pomacanthidae; genus Centropyge; species Centropyge bicolor. Next base: position 142,375 of record JBBMOC010000281.1, read on the forward strand.
CATCCGTATTCCTTCCATCTTTGTGAGTTTGTGCATTTCCACTGGAGTTTCCATATTGCAGTCCACTCCTCCTCAGATATATTCATCCCTCCTTCTTTCTCCCACATTGTCTTTACATATTCAGTTGAATGAGATTTATTATTCATCAGATATTTATAAAACATTGAAATGACCTTCTTATTAGTTTTCCCATCAAGTGAATTCGTAGTCCATGTTAACCTCTGACACAGCCTCTATATTTGTGTCTATATAATGGCATATTTGTAGATATCGATAGAAGTCTTGCTTTTCCAGAGCATATGTACTTTTCAGTGTATCGTAACTGATTACTGCACCATCTTTAATTAATTTACTAAAAGTTATTATCCCTTTAGATGCCCAGCATTTGAATCGTGAATCTAGTTTATTTGGTGGGAAATCAGAATCGTACGCATACCATTTTAACATCTTAATATCTTTTTCCAATTTGTATTCTTTAACCACACTTTTCCAAACAGAAAGTGTGCATCCAACCCAGGGGTTATCTGCAGTATCAATATGTTTTTGAATGTGTCCATCAGCCAAAGTTACTTGTATTGGGAAGGAAAAAGTTTTCTCCTCTATATTTTTCCACTGGGCCGTATATGAGATGTCACACCAATTTATCAGTGTCTTCATCTGTGCTGCCCTAAAGTACTCCCTCAACAATGGCAGGCCCCATCCTCCCTTCTCTTTGGCCAGTTGTAATGTCTTAAGACAGACTCTTGGTCCCCCCCCCATATATATCTTGTTATCATCTTGTCCCATTCATTAAATTGAGTTCGGTTGATTTGTATTGGTAACGTTTGAAACAGATATAGTAGTCTGTGTTAAGATGTTCATTTTGATGGATTCTATCCGTGAGCCTAAATTGAAGTACGGAATTAAATTCCACCTTCTCAGATCTTCGTTTATCTTTTTATTCAGTGGTGTATAATTAAATTCAAAAATTTTTGATAGATCTTTTGGTATGTTAATACCTAAATATTTTAAAGATTCAGCCTGCCAAACCATGGGGTACTTAGTAGTGATCTCCACTGGAGGGTTGTAATTGTATGAAAGTGTTTGGGTTTTACCCATATTTATCTTATATCCAGAAAGCCGGCCGTATTGTTCAAATAACCACATAAGTTTAGGGAGGGACTCTGTCGGACGTCCTAAATACACCAAAATATCATCTGCATAACAAGCTATCTTGTGCTCCTTTTCTCCTATAGTTATACCCTCAATATGAAGATTTTGTCTTATAGATTGGGCCAGCGGTTCTAGATATAAAGCAAACAGAAGTGGAGACCATGGACACCCCTGCCGTGTTCCTCTTTCCATGATAAAACTGTTAGACAAGTAGCCATTAATTTTTATTCTTCCAGTTGGATTTGTATACAAAGCCTTAATAATTTCAATAACTGTATTGTGTAATCCAAATTTGTGTAATACTTTATATAGAAAATCCCAATTCACCGAATCAAATGCCTTTTTGGCATCAATACTAATAAGTACAGCTTCTGTTTTGTTCTTTTGTATATGCTTTATAATGTGAAGAGTTCTGCGTATATTGTCTTGTGTCTGCCGGTTTCTTATAAAGCCTGTTTGATCATTATGTATCAACTTAGGTAGGACTTCCTCCATTCGTCTAGCCATTATTGCAGTGAACAATCTATAATCTATGTTGAGAACTGATATCGGCCTATATGACCCACACTCCGTTTTATCCTTGCCTTCCTTTGGAATTGCAGTAATAATCGCCTCTTTCCAGCTCGGAGGTGTTTGTGCCTTTTTTTACGACCCAATTGAATGTAGGGAGTAATATAGGAATCAACTCAAACTTTAATTCCTTATACCATTCGGCTTTGTAGCCATCTGAGCCTGGTGACTTGTTTGATTTCAATTGGCTAATGGCCTTTTGAAGCTCCACTTATGATATCTCTGTTGTCATCTTTTCATTCTGTTCTTCGGTCAGGCCTGGCAGATCTAATGAGTTTAGTAGTCTGTCGATGTCGTTAGCATTTCCTCCAAGGTCTTTGGAATACAATGATTTATAAAATGTCTCAAATGCTTTGTGAATCTCTTGTAGTTTAGTTTTTAACATTTTTGTTTTAGGGTCTTTGATTTTGGTTACCGTATTTTCTGCGACTTTCTTTTTCAATTTCCATGCTAATATTTTCATTGATTTTGACCCACTTTCATAGTATGTCTGTTTAAGAAACATTCATTTTTTCTTGATATCTTGGGTAGCTAGATTATTTATTTCGTTTCTAATCTTTTTAATTTCTTGGAAGACATTAGGAATTGAAGAGTGTTTATGTTTAATTTCCAATTCTCTTAATCTGCTTTGCAAGTCCCCCATTTTTTTATTCTTTGTTTTATTTTTTTATGAGGCTATTGCTATAATTTTCCCTCTTATTACAGCTTTTAATGCATCCCAGAGAATAGGAGGCGAGACCTCTCCATTGTCATTTATATCAAGGAAATCTTGAACTTCTTTTTTAATTTGTTTTTTTAAAATTGGTGTCTTTAAGCATGCTTGTATTTAATTTCCATGTGACAATTTTGGGGCTCAATTTTAAATTCACAGTTAAATACAAAGGTGCATGGTCACTCACATCTATTGTCCCCATATCACATGTCTGAATTCTGTCTTTATCTTTTGCAAAGGTTATAAAATAATCTATTCTTGTATAAAGAGAATGTGGAGCTGAGTAATGGGAGTAGTCTCGCCTCCTAGGAAAAAGGTCTCTCCAAATGTCAATCAATCCGACCTCTTCAAAAAGTGTGCTTATGTAAAGTGCTTGAATCTGGAACTTTTCTATTGGAACTGTCCGGCTGTTCCGGCCGCAAATGAATGTTCAGATCCCCACCGCATATCAAAAAACCTCCTGTTTCTGTTACTATTATATTCACAATTCTTTGGAAAAAGCTTAGATTGCCGGACTTATATGAGGAAGAAAACATACTTGGAAATCCCATTCTTTTCAGTTTCTCGTGTTCATTATCATTCAGATGGGTTTCCTGTAGATATACTACTTGTGCCTGGTCTTTTTTTAATTTAGATAAAATTCTACCACGTTTTTTTCGGGTTAGTCAGCCCATTTACATTAAAAGAAATAAGTTTTACCCGACCATTATTCATAGCTTACAAACCAAAAGTGTATTATATTCGCATACAGTAATAACTGGTTTACTCCCTGGATAAACAAAACTCTTAAAAAAAAAAAAAAAACGTCAACATAACAAAACACAGAAAAATAGAAAAGTGAATCCAAGGTAGGGGTCTCTCCTAAATGACCCTGTCCAGTGTTGGTTAAATTGTCCGACAGTAGGGGAAAGCCTCTCCTCTCTAAGGGATGAGGGCCCCTTTGGCAGTTCAGTTTACCCATTCTTCAATAATGGTATCTTACATGTCTCTCTAAATGTATTTCCTCATTTATTGGAAAAAGAGATGTGTGGCATATTTACCCCATCTCAAGGCTTAAACTTGTCCTTAGGCTTCTGTGTCGAGTGGTGGGAGCCTCCTGTAAACCTGAAGTTTTTCCCGGGTGGTTTGTTCACGCGCCCCTTCAGCCTTCCAGCGCTGTTGACCTCCAACCACCGTCCACGCTGACCGGGCCAGCTGCTCCGCGGGGCTCTCCCTCGTCGTTACCTTGGTGACAGGCAGCCCTCTGGCGATCATGTCCACCGTTGCTTCCTCCGCCGACTGATATAACCGGGTCCCGTTCTCGTAAAACACTCTCAGCTTGTAAGGGAACGGTGTCTGAAATCTGATGTTTTGCCGTTTCAGAACTCTTTTGGCTTCAGCATACTCCTTGCGCTTCCGCAAAATAACTGGAGGATAGTCCTGGTCAAAGTATTCTCCTTCCTGCCCAGACCACCGTCTTTTAGGTCCATGCTTTACGCAGAATTTCTTCCTTGGTTGTGAAAAGTGCAAATCCAATTATTATTAAGCGTGGTTTTTCTTCTCCGTTCCCCGGTGGCTGAGGTCCCAGCGCCCTGTGCGCTCTCTCGATACCAAGGCTCGTGCTCTGGGGGATTTCCAAACTGTCTCGAAGTAGTTTTTCCACAAAATGTACCATCGACGATCCATTTTCAGCAGCTTCAGGGACATTATATAGTCTTAAATTCCGCCTACGAGACCTGCTTTCTTGATCGAGTAGTTTACTTTCCTGCTCACTCATAACCTTTATCATTTTGGTTAGCACTTGCTCCACATTTTGGACCCGGTCTTCAGCCTTTCCTATTCGAGTTTCTGCCTCCGTTATCTTCTTGTTGACAGTTGTTAGCTCCGATTTGAAGTCTTGGAAGTCCTTTCGGAACTCTCGTAATTCCTCCAATACAGTCACCAGCGTTTTGGCAGGGAGACTTGAAGCCGCGTTAGCGGCGGCACTAGCATTAGCGTTAGCTTCTTCGTTAGCCTCTAGCGTACTCGCTGCATTTTCTTGGTTTCGTCTTTCTTCAGTCTCGCCTTTTTGCCGTCCGTCTCTTCTCCCCATGTTCGCCCCGTTTATCCCTTAACTATTGTTGAGAAAATAAGAAAGTTTGTCACTTTTACGGGGCGATTTGGTAAATATCTCCAGAGAGCTATCGGTCTAAGCTGCCATTAGGGGAAGTGACGTCACCGGATCTCTATCTCTGTCTCAACCCTAACCCTGCCTGTTAAAAGGAAGTTTCTCCTCACTAGCGTCGATGCTCGCTCATGATGGGAACTGTTGAGTCTCTATATGTAACATCTTAAAGAGTATGGTCTTGATGCTATGCTATGTTATGCTCTGTATGTAAAGTATCTTGAGATTAGAGAACTTTTGTTGTGATTTGGCGTTAGACAAATAAAACTGAATTGCATTGAATAAAAGACAATGGTTTAAATCTATATTCATATTTTGAAATTTGTGTTTCACAATAAAATTTTAAACTGAAGTTTTCTTCAACTCAACAGCAACATCTGAATTGAAATACTTTATTTTGAAAACTCCAGATTTAACTTTATTTTGAAAAGACCTATTGAATTCTGGACTGGAATACTGAAGTCACATGATCTCTGCACTGTGATTGGCCGTTCTGTGTGTGTAAGAGCTCAGCTGCTACTGCAGTTTCTGTCAGTTCAGAGTCTCAGCCTGGTTCTGGTCCACAGACAGATTCAGGGTCTCAGACAGGTTCAGGGTCTCAGGCTGGTTCAGGGTCTCAGGTTGGTTTAGGGTCTCAGGCTGGTTCAGGGTCTCAGGTTGGTTCAGGGTCTCAGGCTGGTTCAGGGTCTCAGATAGGTTCAGGTCCACAGGCTGGTTCAGGGTCTCAGGTTCAGGGTCTGAAGCTGGTTTAGGGTCTCAGGTTCAGGGTCTCAGGCTGGTTTAGGTCCACAGAACTGATGAAGATGAAGATGATGATGGTCCTCGTCCTCTCCTGTGTCCTCTGTGTCTCAGCTGGCGGTAAGTTTCTGTCTCATGATTTAAACAGTCTGTTTGTTTCCTGTCAGTCAGAACTGAACAACAAACAAACAAACAATCAGCAGGTGAACCTTATGTTTCTGTCTCTCTTCAGCTCTACATGAGGACTTGGTGATCACTGGCTGTTCAGACTCTGATGGGGAGGTGATGTATGGTCTGGATGGTGAAGCCCTGTGGTACGCTGACTTTGAAAACAAGAGAGGAGTCTATTCTCAGCCCGACTTCATAGATCATATCAGCTTTGGGGAAGGAATTTATCAACAAGCTGTGACTGCTCAACAGACTTGCAAAATGAGCCTGGTAGTACTACGTCTCCTTGTCATGAGCAAAGTGAAGAGCGGTAAAGATCAACACATCTGATATTTCTATCTTTTTCTTCAGTCTTTTTTGAAGCATAATAATAATAATAATAATAATAATAATAATGATAATACAGACACGCGCAGTACAGTAAAATATATGGGTACATAAAATCAACCATATGAAATTATTTTCGGACACATTCAACTTTGTTTACTAATTAATTTACTAATGTGCTTATGTTTATTTGTTGAAGTTTGTTTGGAACAAACTTCAGTTTTACATATTTATTGTCAATGTGTGTTTCTGTGTGTGTTTCAGTGCATCTCAGCAGATAATATGTCTCATTGCTACCTTGAAATCTCGACCAACAATCTGTTAAATAGTTTTTTCCTGGATTTTCTCAAATTGTTTCCAACAACATTCAAACATTCGTGGTGCGCTTCATTTGGTCGTTTCTTGTATTCATGGTTTTGGTTGAGAGCCCCCTTGTGGCAGACATTGCATACAGTGTGTTTAAGAGAAGAGATAAATGGAAGACAGAAAAACTGATCCAGTCCCTGATCCTGTTTGTGGTAAAGCTGACTGATCAATCAATACTTTGATTGGAGCCTCTGTTTGAGATCGAGGTTTGAGGTGAGGCTGCTGCTTCCAGCTCGTTTTCATGCCGCGTCTTTGTGTCTGTCAGTGAATTTACACACTGTGGGACGAATAAAGATTTATCTTATCTTTAATTCCAGCTGACCTTTGCTCTCCGCAACAACACAACACGCAGGTTCAGTTTCACTGTGGAAACTTTTTAGCCACCATTGATAAAAGATACTGTAGTTTTATCAATCAGCAAAAGACGCTGGAGAAAAAGAGATGGCTGAAACAGTGTTAAAGTAAATATGACAGTTGAAATAAAGTTGGACAGACTGTTTCCTGTAATAATTCAGAGGGACGGGAGACAAACTCAGCTTCATGAAGACACATGGTCTTTCATTCAAGCACATTGCCACTGAAATCAGATCAATCCAATCAATACATTTACTCAAGTAGTTAAGTTCAATATTGAAGTACATGCACTTTACTTGAGTATTTCCATTTGATGCAACTTTATACTTGGGTCCATTTCAGACAGGTCACAGTTTAACTTTTTACTTCACTACATTGATCGGACAGTGTTAGTTACTTTACACATTCACATCATTAATAAACATCAAATGATATATCTGATGTAATATTATACATTAACATGAGATGTGATTAGCCTTTATTGATCGCTGGGGGGTGGCTCAGTGGTTAGCACCGTCGCCTCACAGCAAGAAGATCGGCGGTTCGCGTCCCGGTCAGGGCGCTTGGGATCCCCCTGTGTGGAGTTTGCATGTTCTCCCTGTGCAGTGTGGGTTCTCACCGGGTACTCCTCCCACAGTCCAAAAACAGGTTGCTGAGCTCACCGGGTACTCCTCCCACAGTCCAAAAACAGGTTGCTGAGGTTAACTGACTAATCTAAATTGCCCATAGGTGTGAATGTGCGTTCACATTTGTTTGTTCGTCAAAATGTGCACTGCGACCTGTCCAGGGTGTCCCCTGCCTTCGCCCAAAGTCGGCTGGGATAGGCTCCTCACAGCAACCCTGCAAAGGAGCAAGCGGTAGATAATGGATTGATGGATGATCCCTGGGGACATTTAGAAGCTCCTGAGACTTTAAAACCAGCTCCACCTTTTTCAGCCTCAACATTAAACTGACTCACTGTGAGATGACTTGAACAGTAACACCTAGACATGTTGTTCAGTCCAGACAGAGTGAGTCTGCTTCTGATCGATGAGCTACAGAGAAACACTAACATCAGTGAAACAGAGCCCATACACATCTTCAGGGGTCCAACAGTCCACAGACCTGATGTGTCCCCTCCTCGTCCGTCCTCAGTCTGCCTTCAGTCGTCCTCACAAAGCTGCAGTCAGGTTCAAACAGGCACCTGACGCTCAGTGAGTCAGCACATTTAAAGGTTGGAGACAGGAAGCAGGGGCCTCAGGACCAGAGCAGATATGAGCCGTCTGCTTCCTGTTGAAGCTGCTGATCGTCCTCACTGATGAATCAATGTTTGGATTTGAGTTTCTCTCATGATAGAACTGCTAACACTGATGTCTGAGCTCTGTTTGTGGACAGATCCTCCCTCCAGTCTGATGATCTACACCAGAAACAACGTGGAGCTGGGACAGAAGAACGTCCTCATCTGTCATGTGACCGGTTTCTATCCTGCTCCTGTGACCTTCTCCTGGACCAAGAACGGACAGACCGTGACGGAAGGAACCAGCAACAACGTTCCCTTCCCCAACAAAGATGGTTCCTTCAACCAGTTGTCCAGACTGGAGTTCACCCCCCAGCCAGGAGACATGTACAGCTGCTCAGTGAAACACGTGAGCCTGAAACAAGAACTGACCAGACACTGGGGTGAGAACACTTGATTTCACTTCACACACATCCAGAGCCCAGAGCAGCTGATGCAGGTGACTGATGTCTGTGTCTGTGTTTTCTGCCTCCAGATGTGGAGAAGACTAGTGTCCAGCCCAGTGTTGGACCTGCAGTTTTGTGTGGCCTGGGTCTGACCATCGGTCTGCTCGGCGGGGCCGCCGGAACCTTCTTCTTCATCAAAGGGAAAAAGTGTAGCTGATTGGCTGGGGCGGGTGATGTCATGAAGGGGCTGGGTCACCTGGACCACCTGTCTGAGTGTCTGAATGAATGATTGTATGAAGTGACAGTAATAAAGAACTGTGAGCTGTAACACATCAATTTGCCCTGTTGTTGATTATTGATGGATCTTTCACGGCAAAGTTGATCATTGATAACTGTATTAAATGAACCACCAGTGTGGGGTGACTTTTAAGTTAAACACTTAAAGATTCCATATATATGTGGCAGGTGCATTTAGACAAGGTTTTATTAATGCAACTGGTCAAAACCATAAAACCATCCTAATAGTAATAAAACAATATAAAAATGTTTAATGGTCAGTCCAGGTATCAGTTCAGGAGAGTTCCAAAAGATTAAAAGTCCAGTCCTTCTCCAGGAGCAGCATGAGGCGCCTTCAGCTACTAAATACAGAAGAGATGGTCAGAACATTCATCATCTTCAGTCTTTTTTCTAAATCAAAGGTTCTTACACACAGACTAGCACATGTCAGACATAACTCACACCAGGGGGATAAAAAAAATTAACCAAACTGAATTAACCAAATAGTTCAAACACAAGAAAGTCTAACAAGCACTAAATCAAACACCCAAATCAAATACCCATGCAAAAGTAACTAACTAAATATCTCAAAACTATCAAAATACTCTTAGCAAAAACAGAAGTCTCTCCCCTAGTACAATGGTGAGTAATTCCCTCCTGATAATGTCGGCACCGGTCTGACTGTACACTGGATAGATCTGTATATTCTAGTACTGCTAGTAGACAATGGGAGGGAGACTGAGCTGAGGGGAGGGGGTGGGTGTCAACGGCCATCTGCTTCCTCCCATCCGCTCTCCTGTTCCCCCCTCTCCAATGAGCCCTGTTTATAAAGTGAAGCGCATCAATGAGCATCCACTGTATCTTGTTGCCTTTTTCAGGTGAAGGTGGTTAGTGGCAAATGGCAAATGACTCTTCACTCCGTAACATCTCCGCCGGCTCAAAGTGTTCTTATCCCTAGAACTACGTTATGTGACTTGAGGGCCTTCATCTATTCTTCCAACCTAGTTTCTGAACACTCACCATAGAATTTTTTTCCCCCATCCATGTGTCCTTCATTACAAATGGCATGACTGACAGCCCTACAGCCTGTGCATTTACCTCCTGCATGCTGAATGAGCCAGTTACTCAGCCCAGTAGAAATCCTGCTGACAACGCCAATGTTTGTCACTGATGTGGGGTGATTATTAAGTTGTTTTTTTATTTTTTTTAAATGACTGTTATGTGACTGTTGACTGTAATGTTGAATGTAACACAGACTAGCTAAAAAGTTAAAATCTACTGGGAAGTGGTGTTGGCTCAAAACAACATACAGGTGGCAGATGCACTTAGACAAGGTTTTATTAATACAACTGGACAACTGGTTAAAACCAGAAAACCATCCTAATAGTAATAAAACAATATAAAACAGTTTAAAGGTCAGTCCAGGTATCAGATCAGGAGAGTTCCAAAAGATTAAAAGTCCAGTCCTTCTCCAGGAGCAGCACGTGGCGCCTTCAGCCACTAAATACAGAAGAGATGGTCAGCACATTCATCATCTTCAGTCTTTTTTCTAAATCAAAGGTTCTTATACACACAGACTAGCACATGCCAGACATAACTCACACCAGGGGGACCAAATAGTTCAAACACAAGAAAGTCAAATAAGCATTAAATCAAATACCCATGCAAAAGAGAAATCTCTCCCCTAGTACAGTGGTGAGCAGTGACACTTCTCTGTCTCTGAGCAGCACTTTGATTCAGCTCCTCTCACACTTTGTGTTTGATATTTGCTTCAGATTTTCCTTGAATTCTCATCTCCTCACTGTTCTTTCATCCACTCGAGTGAGTGGATCAGTTTTTTTTAATGAACCAATCATCTGGTGTGTGAATCAATGATTGTATAAAGTGGCAGTAATAAAGAACTCTGTGCTGTGACCATAGACTGTATAAAATATGGACGTAGCGTCCGTGACGTCACCCATAGGTTTCTGAAGAGCAAAAATGAAGCAAATAGTAGTGCGTAGCCATCTTGGTAGCCTACCTCCGGTTACTCCAAATATGGACAAAGAGGTGGAGCGAGGGCGGAGCTGAGGCGGGTCGAATGAACGCTATTGGCTGAAAAAAGCCGCTGAAAAAAGCCTCTTTATGCGAAATAATCAAACTAGCAACGGCTAACCAGCTTGGTTAAATGCTAAATATCGTTGCTAGCCGGCTAACCCCACGACGATCTCTTTCCCAAACTCAGTGACTAGAATTAGCCGGGGTGACGCCCTTTAGACCGTCAGTGGCTAGTTGTCAATCAAAGTGGCGCCACTTAGATTGACAGCTATGAATTGTGCATAATGATGTATGCTGTATATTTTAAACGAACGCCTTATAAAAAAATCCGCCCCCCCCCCCAGAGTTGTCATGGAGTAGAAAAACAGCTTATGAGACTAGAGCCATGTTTTGAACCAGGCTGTAAATATGTTTTTTTCTGTCGTAAAATCGGACATTTTACCATGGGGCTCAAATGTAATTGACTCCCTTCTGCAGCCTGCTCTAGCAGTTATTCGAGGAACAGCAGTTTTTTTGCACTTCCGCATTGGCTTCATTTTTCAGCGCCAGAGGTTGCCGCTTGGCTGTGACACATCAGTTTGTCCTGTTGTTGATTATTGATGGATCTGTCAGGGGAAAGTTGATCAGTGATAACTGTATTAAATGAAGGTGCCTCATGAGCAGTGTTGGGCATGTTACTTTAAAAAAGTAATTACACCACTGAATTATGCTCCAATATGGGCTGATAAATTTATATCAAAATTTCTCCTGTCTACCTAACCCTGCAGACCACCTTATCATTATCCGGGGCCATTTTCATCTAGTACAGGATACAACGCTTGACAGATCATCTACAAAACATACCACTCTGAAGACTTCCGGTGGACTGAGACCAAGATGGCGGCGTGATTTGATTGTTCCACACAGACTTGCAGAATTTAATATAAATCAACGAGTTACATTTAATAGTTCAACAGCAACCATGTCAAAAACTGCATCGAACAAGGAGAGCGATATTTTCAAGTGTGCAAGAAGTTCGCAAAAGCAGAAAAGTGAGCCAACAATCGAGAACGAGGAGCAGGCTAACATGGACCAAGCTAGCATAGCCGCTGTATTAACAGAGCTAAAGACACTTTGTGCGGAGTTCAGTGGATTTGGTTCCAAACTGGATGGAATAGACGGACCTCTTCTCGTTGCCGGAGGACGCAGAGAAATTTCATTGTGGGCTCATTTCATTGAGGACATGGCTTTGTTTACAAATAGAGGATCAGCTGATGCCTATTAAGGACGCACTGCCTCAATAATGTCGGAGAGGTTTGTGCTCTCGCGTCCATGAGTAGGTGACTTTACCCTATACACTAAACATAAGGACATACATTACATAAGGAGCCTGATGTGGTACACAGGGGTACTATAAATTAATTTAACCAAGTTATTTCCGAGGTTTAACTTTAAACTCTATGGATGCTAAAATAGACGGTTACGTGGGTTTCTTTACATGTCAGATTAATCAGCTGATGTCTTTTGATAGGTCATTATTGTAAATAATGGAGAAAAGGACTCAAGAAGTTTGGACTGTATTTTCTGCCCAGACGTTTTATGTTTACTGTTACTTGCTTGAGGTTTATTGTTCAACAAATATATGACAACTTATTATGGTATTTTGGGCGCAGTGCTTGAAAGGAAAGCACGTTTTGAATTAATTCTCTGTCTTTTGGATTGGCTATTTTATTTATTTACTCATTTCTTGAGGAAAAGGGACAAGTTTTAGTTAATTTCTTTTAACTACAGAACTTTTAAGTTCCTTTATTCTCTTCTCTTTTCTTTTTATTTTTAGTTCTGTTACCATCAATATTATTAAAATACAGTGCTCTTTTTGCTTGACATATTTAGATGTAATAGCCATTCAGTTAGGGGTATTGTTTTGTTTTGTGGGTTTTATTACTGCATGGGCGGTGGACATCATTCATGGTCTGCCTGGGATAGGTTTACCAGTGAAGCTGCTCCTCAGTTATGTGGATCAGCATTAAGTCCTACAAATGTTACAGGTTTTGGGGGGAAATGAAGGAGAAGGGGGATGCATTAGAAGGGTTCAGAGGTTTGCATTGTTGTGGGAGGATGTTGTTGAGGCCTCCCCAGGTATGTGTATATGTTCGTTTGTTTATTTGTTTGTTTGTTTTTGCAACAGCCTGTCTTTTTCCTGCTCTCTTTTCTTTTGTATCGATTAGTATGTATCATAACTGTAACTCTAACATAAAAATAACAAGCTGGAATGTTAGGGGGCTTCGGAAAATAACAAAATTAAAACAAGTTATGAATAGGATTAGACATCTCAAACCTAAAATCATATTTTTGCAAGAAACTCACTTGTCAATTGCAGACTTAAAGCGCATACAGAGCAGAGCAGATGGCCTGGCCAAGTAATATATGCATGTTATAATAATTATGCAAGGGGAGTACTATTCCTTATTCACCGGACAATACCTTTGCAGATTGTTAAAACCATCCAAGACCCAGGTGGAAGATATGTTATCGTCCAGTGCAATATTGTCGTGGTAAATCAGTGAAGCAAAGCTCTCTGCCACTTGGACCAGAATTCTAAGTTTTCTGCAAGGATTTAGTTGTTCAAAAAATCCACTTGTTCAAATGTGAAGAAATAATCAGCAGAAGTCAGAGGTTCGAGCAGAAAAACTTTTGTCTCGACAAAAAAGGAGAACAGTCTCTATGCACCCTAAGATACACAGAAAGTATTCTGATCTAAGCTGGCTTGTGCATCTTCTTATATACTCTTTCTTTTCCACGCCTATTGTCCATCCCCAACTTTTCATAGGTCATGACTAGGGATGAGCGAGTACACCACTATCTGTATCTGTATTCGTATCTGTTTAACCATCTACATTATCTGTATCTGTATCTGTATTCGGAGTGGGCGGGGCCTAAACCGGAAGTGAGTGCAGAAATGGGTGAGGCTTAAAACTGTACATTATTTTAAGTCTGAAATTGATATGGATTGAGCAGAAGTTGCTAATCTACTGTATTCAAAGCCTATATACAGTATATCTCAATAATATTTATAATATTATTTTCATGAACTGCAGAGAGAAAGTGTCAGATACTGCATGCAGCCACATACAATAAAAATATTAATATAGGCTACTTTGTGTGTTCAGCTACAGCTATATGTGTGTATGTGTGTAAATGGTCTGTGAGACTGTTTATTTTTTAATGATCTGTGTGAACTTCATGATTCATGCAAACATCCAGTGATGCAAACAGGGAAATAATATGTCAGCCTTGTTCAGCCTTCTTCTCAAAAGCGCCGCGTTCAGTACGAGCAAAGTTTTTCAATTGACTTCATATCACCAGCCAAACTAAGAGCAAGCAGACGGTTAAAAAAAAAATAAAAAAAATCGGAGCGGAGCGGAGGCATTTACTGACGCGACGCGAGCCGTTTTCAGCTCTGTCTTGTCAAATGCACCGCGCGTATGTTGGGAGCAGGTTGGGAGAGATGTGCAGAGACCATACAGTCTATGGCAGAGACGTGTCTGTGTAGGGAGGGGCGGGCGCTGTGTGTGACTGGCCAATCACAGAGCACAGAGAGAAGACAGTCAGTTCCACAATGAGGATTTTCCTTCAGCACGAACACAGATATTAACATATTTTACTCGTATCATAATCGTATTCGTCAAACATGCTTTATCCGTAACGGATACTCGTCTGAAACGAGTATCCGGCTCATCCCTAGTCATGACAGTTTACACCATTATATCACCATTTCAGTCGATTGGATCAATTTTCAATAATTCATTTGTCATATCACATTACACCATTAGATCTGCCCTGGAGTCACTAGCCCCCTCCATCCTGAGCCAACAGGTGCATTTTTACACCATTATCTTAGAGAAATTTCTGAGGGGGCATTTCCCTCCTGAGTTTTGCTCAGTGTTTTCCACCATTAGGTTTTTTCCATGACCTCATAGGTTCTTTCCACGGTCAAGGGCATAATTTTTTTTACTAAGTTCTATTAATGTTAGACACCATTATTTTCCTACAGTCTCTCTATATAATTTTTAAAAAATAATAAGAATTTTATTAAATGCACTGTGGTACAGGCTGATTGTCTTTGCATATAGGGCACACACAGTTTTACACATCTAAATGCATCAAAGAATGAATACATGTCTTTAAACCTTATCACTAAGTCACATATCTAACTTATCCTTTAATCCAAAGATAGGCCTACATCTTAAACCACAACACAATCATGTTTCAGTCATATTGATTTGATTCTTTAAGATGAATATGTCTTTAATCATAACTCTCCTATATGTAGGCAGTATGTGTAAGCTGTTCTTCATTGCTCTTATCTTGCAGCAAGCAATTCTTCTTTGCACATGCATGTGGAAATGTTAAACAGTGTTGATTAAACAATAAACAATGAAAAATAAAGCATAAGCTAAACAGCTCATATCAGGAGTAACTAACATGGTACCAGGAACAGAACCTCTTTCCCAGGAGTGTGTAACCTTCTTTAACTCTACTGATAACATGTCTGCAATGAGCACAATAAACATAAGGATAACTATATGTGAGTTATACATGCATAGATATATAGTGTTTCATCCTTCTTCAGTACGTATCTTTTCTAAAAAATTATACTACAATATCTTATCAATGACATGGAACCTAGTGAATATTTATGGTCCCAATGAGGATAACCCCAGTTTCTTTAGGAATCTCTCTTCACTTGTCTGCCATGAATGGATCCTTTATTTTAGGAGGGGACTTTAAATGTGCTTTGAATCCAACAATAGATCGTTCAACAGGTTGTGACACGGGAAAAACTCAAACCAGAGAATTACTGAAACAGTTTATAGAGGACCTTAATCTAGTGGATGTTTGGAGAGAACGGAATCCTGATAAAAATCATTATTCCTGTTATTCAAGTACATACAAATCACATTCCCGCATTGATTATTTCATTATTTCCAGAGAACTCTTACCCAAGGTTAGCGAATGTTGGCATAATGGTATTGTGATAAGTGATCATGCAGCTGTATCACTCAAAATCCAAATTGACAAAACTGTCCATAGCCCACCTAATTGGAGATTCCAGGCAAGATGGCTGCAAGACCAATCTTTTGTTGACGCTATTGGCTGTAAAATTAACATCTTCTTTGCACTAAATACTGATGAAACTAATGCTTGTATTAGATGGGAGGCATTTAAAGCATTCATCAGGGGAGAGATTATTAGTTACACCAGCTCTAAAACAAAACACTGTAAAATGGAAATGGAAAATTTGGACAATCAAATCAAAATATTGGAAAATGATCTATATGCAAAAGATGATCCATTAAAACAAAAGGAATTTATTATATTGAGAGCTAAACATAATAAAATGTCCACAGATGAAAGCGCCAAAAGTTTAATGTGGTTGAAACAAGGCTACCATGATCAAGGTGAGAAGCCAGGAAAACTTTTAGCCTGGAGAATAAAAACAAAATGACCGAGCAATAAATAGTATTAGGACACCGCAAGGGACTCTAACAATAGATCCGCTAGAGATAAAGACATGTTTTAAAGATTTTTATGAATCCCTATATAGATCACAATGCAACCAAGACTCAGATGTGGAGGAAACATTTCTTGATCGGCTTCAGTTTCAGTCATTATCTGACGACATAAAATATTAACTGGATAGGAATATAACAGTTGAGGAGTTGTCAGAAGCAATCCAAAAAATGAATAGTGGAAAGGCACCAGGGCCTGATGGGCTACCTATAGAATTTTATAAAACATTTAAAACTAAATTGGCAGAGCCACTTTTAAATATGTTTAAAGAATGCTTCCAGGAAGGAACTCTTCCACCCACTGTGAGACTAGCTATGATAACTCTTATCCAAAAACCAGGCAAACCATCCACAAAGTGCTCATCATTCAGACCAATCAGTCTGATGTGCAGTTACACTAAAATACTTTGTAAAATCCTAGCAAGAAGATTGGATCCACACCTTCCTAAACTTATACATAACGATCAAAATGGGTTTGTACGAAATCGTCAAGGTTTCCATAACATCAGAAGAGTTCTTAATATATTACATGAAAAAACTGGTGACAAAGATACAGCAATACTGTCATTAGACACCCAACAGGCATTTGACAGAATAGAATGGCGCTATCTTTTTAAACTGCTTCCACGATTCGGATTTGGAGAGGGATTCCTCAGATGGCTTCACGTTCTCTATACAAACCCTGTAGCAGAGATTCTGACCAATAGTGTTGTCTCAAAACCATTCGACTTGCAGCGTTCAACCAGACAAGGCTGTCCATTATCATCGATGCTGTTCACTTTAGCTATTGAACCTCTTGCTACGGCTGTCAGAGCCCATGATGGCCTCGTGGGCATCCAGATAGGTGAAAAAGAACATAGGATATCTTTGTATGCCGATGATGTCATCCTTTTTCTGACCAGGCTTAAGGATAGTATTCCCAATCTAATAGCATTAATTCAGAAATTTGGAGAGGATATAAAATAAATTTCTCTAAGTCAACACTATTATTTCTACATAAAAATGAACGCCTGACACCAACTATAAAGACACCATTCACAAATGCAAAAAATGGTTTCACTTATTTAGGTGTTAAATTTACACCTGAAATTGAAACTATTGTGTCTTCAAATTATGACTCACTAACAGAAAACATAACAAATACATTAAACTGCTTGACAGTAATGCCAATTTCAATGATCGGCCGTATTAATGTGATAAAAATGGATATATTGCCAAAGTTTCTATACCTTTTTCAATCAATACCACTCCCACTTCCTAAGTGTTTTTTTTTTTTTTCTTTTTTGATAAAATTGATAACATTCTTGTTAAATTTATTTGGAACAATAAAAAAGCTAGGCTGGGATTGAAGTTGCTTTACTTACAGTATGAGAGGGTTGGCCTACGTCTTCCAAATCTGCGGTGGTATTACTGGTCTGCTCAACTACACCCTGCTTCGTTTTATTTTAGCACATATATTCTTCCAGCGTGGGTAAATATTGAGCAAACAACTACATCAGAACTATCCCTCAAGCTATATCTATATTCAGCAGATCTTAAAACATTGGAAAAAAAGACTTTTCTTAAAAATGTCATTGCCATTTGGTATCGTGTACACCAGCATATTGGAGACATCCCTGCTTTATCCCGTTTTTCACCTATATAGGGGAACAATAATTTTACACCAGGTACAGGTGATGGTGGTTTCAAGTTTTGGGCAACAAAAGGTGTGCAATGTGTAGGGAATCTATACAGAAATGGCAAATTACTTATCTTTAAGCAAATATGTTCTTGATGGATCTTTCACGGCAAAGTTGATCATTGATAACTGTATTAAATGAACCACCAGTGTGGGGTGACTTTTAAGTTAAACACTTAAAGATTCCATATATATGTGGCAGGTGCACTTAGACAAGGTTTTATTAACCCTCCTCTTGCATTTGTCGTACCCTCCCTTCCATGACATTTCCGGGTCAAAAGTGACCGGTGTGTTTTGCATAGTGATAACTCTGGAACCCCTTATCCAATTTTGATGGTTGACACCTCATTTGAACAGTCAAAGCAAGTAGAATCAAGGGATGTCAGACAGAATGACACCAGGGGTGAATTTCATGTTCTAATTTTGGAGAAAGTTCAAAGATAGCGTTTGCTCTACATTACTGTATTCTATAAAAATGCTTGCCATGTAGGGTGTTTTTACTGGAGATGGAAATGCTTTAGTTAGTGTTGTAGCTGAGATTCTTCCCGTTCCTATGATGTATGGGATGTATTGATTTGATACAGGCAAGCCAGTCTTTTTTCAGTATATAGTCCGGACACACCGGTCGGCCCATCAAGTTTAGCATTGACTGCATTGACTGTGATGAATATAAAAGAAGACACTTATACTGTTTTCATCAATGAACACTTACTGAAAAAGAAATATTCAAAAAAAAGACCACAACAGAACATCAACATGGTTTGTGTGTGTCTGTGTGTGTCTGTGTATGCATGTGTATACGTGCATGTGTGTGCGTGTTCACACACATAGTTGTCAATGCACAGTTGTGGTGGAATGTTCCTTGCAGATGTAGGCATGGCACTTCTGACAGGCCTGGCTAGTTTTTCTGTCTCAAGGAGCACAGAGCTTGCACCTCTTCCTTTTCTGACCTTGGCAGGGGGCTGTTGGGGGAGTGTCTGGAGAGTTCTGCACTCTCTTTACCAGACTGGCAGAGGCTGGTGTGTAGGGAAGGCGCCATTGGACGACTGGAGTCTCTGACCTCTCTGACAGAAAATCACCTCATCAATGAGTCAAATGAGAGCAAGGCACAAATACATATGCATGAGAAACAGAAAGGGAGGGACATTTAGTGCAAGAAGGGTTTTTTTTTCTTTAGAGCTTGCACCTGTGAGAAGATATGATACATTCTATCATATAGCGCGAGAAAGTGAGAGGTTCCCGTAACCTGGAGTAAATTGTTGTGTGTGTGTGTGTGTGTGTGTGTGTGTGTGTGTGTGTGTGTGAGTGAGTGAGTGAGTGAGAGAGAGAGAGTGTGTGTGGAGATGTTTTCCATCTGCAGAATGAGCATAATATACTCATACCCATTCATTTCTTATGGCGGTCACTTTTGACCCGAAATATCATAGGAGGTACACTGTTGAATAAATCACTCAAAATTCAGTGTAAGTGGTGATCATCAATTGTATATGTTCAGAGGCCTAGTGTGGAGGATAACATAAGGTCTTGAGGCAATTGGATGAAAAACAGAATAGTTATGATTAAAAACAAAGTCACTCGGTCACATTTGACCCGAAATGCAAGAGAAGGGTTAATGCAACTAGTCAAAACCATAAAACCATCCTAATAGTAATAAAACAATATAAAAATGTTTAATGGTCAGTCCAGGTATCAGTTCAGGAGAGTTCCAAAAGATTAAAAGTCCAGTCCTTCTTCAGGAGCAGCACGTGGCGCCTTCAGCTACTAAATACAGAAGAGATGGTCAGAACATTCATCATCTTCAGTCTTTTTTCTAAATCAAAGGTTCTTACACACAGACTAGCACATGTCAGACATAACTCACACCAGGGGGATAAAAAAAATTAACCAAACTGAATTAACCAAATAGTTCAAACACAAGAAAGTCTAACAAGCACTAAATCAAACACCCAAATCAAATACCCATGCAAAAGTAACTAACTAAATATCTCAAAACTATCAAAATACTCATGCAAAAACAGAAGTCTCTCCCCTAGTACAATGGTGAGTAATTCCCTC
>JBBMOC010000282.1:0-18631 GCA_037975185.1 Centropyge bicolor
GTCTCCCTGTCTGTCTGTCTGTCTCCCTCCCTCCCCCCCTGTCTGTCTCCCTCCCTCCCTGCCTGTCTGTCTGCCTCAGGTATCGTCCTGGACTCTGGTGATGGCGTCACCCACAACGTTCCCATCTACGAGGGTTATGCTCTGCCTCACGCCATCATGAGGTTGGACCTGGCGGGTCGCGACCTCACAGACTACCTCATGAAGATCTTGACGGAGCGCGGCTACAGCTTCGTGACCACTGGTATAACATCATCACATGACATCACCACACGTCCACATGTTTATACCACAGGGTAAAGTAACGTATGTGTCTGTGCAGCGGAGAGAGAGATCGTCCGAGACATCAAGGAGAAGCTGTGCTACGTCGCTCTGGACTTCGAGAACGAGATGGGGACGGCGGCCACTTCGTCCTCTCTGGAGAAGAGCTACGAGCTGCCCGACGGTCAGGTCATCACCATCGGCAACGAGAGGTTCCGCTGCCCCGAGACGCTCTTCCAGCCGTCCTTCATCGGTCAGACGCCTGTCTCTCTGTCTGTCTGTCTCTCTGTCTGTCCACCTGTCTGTCCGTCCACCTGTCTGTCTGTCCACCTGTCTGTCTGTCTGTCTGTCTGTCTGTCCACCTGTCTGTCCGTCTGTCTGTCTGTCTGTCTGTCCATCTGCCTGTCTGTCCGTCTGTCTGTCTGTCCGTCTGTCCATCCGCCTGTCTGTCTGTCCATCCGCCTGTCTGTCTGTCTGTCCACCTGTCTGTCCGTCTGTCTGTCCGTCTGTCCATCCACCTGTCTGTCTGTCTGTCCACCTGTCTGTCTGTCCACCTGTCTGTCTGTCTGTCTGTCCACCTGTCTGTCTGACTGTCTGTCTGTCTGTCTGTCCACCTGTCTGTCTGTCTGTCTGCCTGTCTGTCTGTCCACCTGTCTGTCCGTCTGTCTGTCTGTCTGTCTGTCCGTCCACCTGTCTGTCTGTCTGTCTGTCTGTCTGTCAGCCTGTCTGTCTGTCTCTCTGTCTGCCTGTCTGTCTGTCTGTCCGTCTGTCCACCTGTCTGTCTGTCTGTCCGTCCCCCGGTCTGTCTGTCTGTCTGTCAGCCTGTCGTCTGTCTCTCTGTCTGCCTGTCTGTCTGTCTGTTTGTCCATCTGTCTGTCTCTCTGTCTGTCCGTCTGTCCACCTGTCTGTCTGTCCACCTGTCTGTCTGTCTGTCCGTCTGTCCACCTGTCTGTCTGTCTGCCTGTCTGTCTGTCCACCTGTCTGTCTGTCTGTCCGTCCCCCGGTCTGTCTGTCTGTCTGTCTGTCTGTCAGCCTGTCGTCTGTCTGCCTGTCTGTCTGTCTGTTTGTCCACCTGTCTGTCTGTCTGTCTGTCCACCTGTCTGTCTGTCCACCTGTCTGTCCACCGGCTGACGTCCCTCCTCTGTCCTGCAGGTATGGAGTCGGCCGGGATCCACGAGACGACCTACAACAGCATCATGAAGTGCGACATCGACATCCGTAAAGACCTGTACGCCAACAACGTGCTGTCCGGAGGGACGACCATGTACCCGGGCATCGCAGACCGCATGCAGAAGGAGATCACGGCTCTGGCTCCCAGCACCATGAAGATCAAGGTCAGAGGGGACGGACACGAAGCTTCACCGCAGCAGCCGAACAAAACCAGAACACAAAGACGCATCAGCTCAACCTGCAGATCAAAGCCACATTTACAGAACGTCTTGTTGTTTGAGTTAAAGTCATGTAGCTTTGAACAGAACAGTGATTTTTCACCAGCAAATATTGAAACCGTGTTGTGATGTTTTTAGAGCTTCAGCTGCAGAAACGATGGAAAAGTCTGTTGATCAATAATCCAGTTTATAAAATCCATGAAAAGAAGTCACAGCCCATTGATTCCAACATTAGTATAGTAACATCATTGATGAGCTGCAGTGAATTGGTGAAATAAAAGAATTCTAGTTTATCATTTGATCACAGCCGACACACAGAGGTTGTTCCCTGAAGGTCAGAGTCAATAAAGAGTAAAAAAAAAGTCTGAACCTGTCCATTCGTCCTCCTGCAGATCATCGCCCCCCCGGAGAGGAAGTACTCGGTGTGGATCGGCGGCTCCATCCTGGCCTCGCTCTCCACCTTCCAGCAGATGTGGATCAGCAAGCAGGAGTACGACGAGGCCGGACCCTCCATCGTCCACCGCAAGTGCTTCTAGAAAGATCCGTGTGGGTCTCCATCTTCTTCCAGCCCCCCGCCCTCGTTCTGTCTTCTTCCAGCACCGTCCTCTTTCAGCCCTCACCGAGCCCGAGAACAGGCCCCACATCAGCTCTGCAAAAACATCCCACCAGGGACGACAGCAGCAGGAAGTCAATGGTCTTCTGTTGTTTTCAGGAAGGTTCCAAAAACCTCTTCCTGGCTCAGTATTTTCTTGCAACAGCTGGTAAAAGGGAAGTGATGTCGTCTTTTGTAACGTCGGATGTTTTTGGTGAACTGAACCTTTAACTCTTCAGAACCTCCATCAGAAAATCCTCAGATTCTCAGTTCAAGCATCCTCCCTCTCTGCTCACCTTCAAACTGTGAATGTGGCCTCTCCTCCACCTGTGGCCCCGCCCCTCCTCCCTCACTCCACCTGTGGCCCCGCCCCCCTCGACCTCCATGTTGGTCCTATTTCTTGTCAAAAAAGTGTGTTTTTATTTTTGAAGAATAAAGCTTGAATGTTGCTTGCTGGTGTTATCTTCCATCTCTGGGGAGTAGAGCACATTCACACAATCTTGTGATGGCGTCACACGATACATGATGATGTCACACAGTGTATGATGATGTCAGCGGTGAGCAGGAGGCGTGGCCTCATGGTGCTGTCTGCATTAGAAACATGTAAAGAAGTGAAAGATGGCATGTGATGATGTGATGTGATGCGACATCGACAGCATGGAAGTGACAGATGATGCCCCAGGAAGACAATAAAAAGCTCTCATACAAGAAAACGGTTTGTGGTTTATTTCATCACTTTAATGTCTTTCAGCTTCTCCACTTCAAATTCTGACAAAACCCAGAGCTTTAAAGTCACAAGTGTGCTCTTATTTTGAAATGACGGCAACTGGAGAAGTGAGTATGAATCATGATCAGCCATCATCCGATTGGCTGAGTGGAGCTATAATTGCATGTGTGATTGGCTGACACACAGTGGTTTATTTACATTTTCTGGACAGTTTCTTTATGACGATCACTGACAGAGTGAACATTTGGAACATTTGTTCAGTAGAAAACTGCTAATATCCGTCATTAAACATGTGAAACTTCAAATGGACATGAAAATGTTCACAAGCTCACAAATAACTATGACTCTTCTGCTGCAGTTCTGTAGCAGCCGTTTAATGAAAGTAAACTTTCAAGGCTTATAGATATTTACATTTATTGTAGAAAAGAACCAGACTTTTACTTGAGAATAAATAGAGTTAATTTATGTTTTATTATCCCTAAATGACAAATGATCAGAGTCTTTAAAACTTTGTGTTCTGTCTGTTGCAGTGAGACAGACAGACAGACAGACACACACACACACACACACACACACACACGAACAGAACCCAGCCTCTTCTGACAGCAGCAGATCAGATTTGTGTCTCATGGACATGTCCATGTTCATGACAAACTTATTGGCAGTAAAGTAACGATAAGAGCTGATAAATCGAAACCATTGAAAAACAAAGGCTGGAGATTAAATCATTCTGACTTTAAAGGGTTGATTCAGGTGACAGCTGTCAAACTGAGCCAGTGTTCAGGTGCTTTGTTTGATACAGTCATTTCTGAATGCAGCAGCTGAGAAGAACATACAGACCTTAAAGTGGCTGTGGTTCATTTGAGGCAAACTGAAGAAAAAACAGATCCATTGTTTTTTCGTTCTCGTCAGGTTTATGTTCACTTTCTCACAAATGAGCCAGGAGACAGCACCATGCTCCACAACAAAGAAATAAAACTCCAAACACACTGAATCCTACATTTCCCATAAGCCACCTGGAGAGTGTCTCTGTGCCTGTGTCTCCTGTCCCCGTCTTTAAACTGCACAGTGTAACAGAGATGGTCTGTTAGACATGTGTAGGCATCGCTAGGACACGAGTGACTTCAAAGACAGAGTGAAATCTCAGGTCGTCAAATCGTTCCGTCAAGGCAGGGAACCAGACGCTGCCGGTGTCCCAAGGCAGGAAACCAGATACTGCCGGTGTTCCACCACAGGAACCAGACACTGCCGGTGTTCCACCACAGGAACCAGACACTGCCGGTGTTCCACCACAGGAACCAGACGCTGCCGGTGTCCCAAGGCAGGGAACCAGATACTGCCGGTGTTCTACCACAGGAACCAGACACTGCTGGTGTTCTACCACAGGAACCAGACACTGCCGGTGTTCCACCGCAGGAACCAGACACTGCCGGTGTTCCACCGCAGGAACCAGACACTGCCGGTGTTCCACCGCAGGAACCAGACACTGCTGGTGTTCCACCGTGAGAACCAGATATTGCCGGTGTTCCACCGTGAGAACCAGACGGTGCCAGTGTTCCACTGCAGGGAACCAGACGCTGCCAGTGTTCCACTGCAGGGAACCAGACGCTGCCGGTGTCCCAAGGCAGGAACCAGACGCTGCCGGTGTCCCAAGGCAGGAACCAGACACTGGCAGTGTTCCAAGGCAGGAACCAGACGCTGCCGGTGTTCCACTGCAGGAACCAGACGCTGCCGGTGTTCCACTGCAGGGAACCAGACGCTGCCGGTGTTCCACTGCAGGGAACCAGACGCTGCCGGTGTTCCACTGCAGGGAACCAGACGCTGCCGGTGTCCCAAGGCAGGGAACCAGACACTGCCGGTGTTCTACCACAGGAACCAGACACTGCCGGTGTTCCACCACAGGAACCAGACACTGCCGGTGTTCCACCGCAGGAACCAGATACTGCTGGTGTTCCACCGTGAGAACCAGATATTGCCGGTGTTCCATCGTGAGAACCAGACGGTGCCAGTGTTCCAAGGCAGGGAACCAGGCACTGCCGGTGTTCCACCACAGGAACCAGATGCTGCCGGTGTTCCAAGGTAGGGAATGACCAATATGTTTGTAAGTTAGAAAATCAGGAGACTTAAACTTGAAGTGAATGTGTGTTATTGTTCAGAGTCGGCTCTCAGGCTGCTGATTGGCTCAGTGTGACCGTCTGCTTCATCTATGATACAATGCTGACGCTACTACTTGATTGGCTGTATTGAAATAACGTCTCCATCTACACAGACCAGTACCAAGTGTCAGTTAAAACTAGGGGGCACTGTCATGAAGCCACAGAAGTGATTTACAGAGCAGAAATGTTTGCTGGTGCACACAAACATTCAGATGTGTTCGTTTTTCAAAAAGGCACTCAGTCACTTCAACTGTCGCACAAACTTCATGTTGTTCTTCATGAAAACACAGCACATACTACACAGCAGGAGAAAAAGCAAAAATAGAGATCTGTATCTTTGTGCAGCTGCTTTCAAAAGCAAACAAACATTTCATAGAACAAATTTCACTGAAAGTTCAAATGACTTCAAAAAACTCAACATTAAATGTTTCAAAAAATTTCAAAAATCTGTCTCACTGAAAAACATCAAAATCATTCTCACTCTCGCTCTCTCACACACACACATTCACAGTTTCCTCTTCAGAAATAAAACACAAACAGCCTGGCAGTAAACAGACGGACAGCACCACCTGTCTGTCACCTGAGGTCCAGCAGGCTGATCTTTGAATCTCTCACCACCACATGTTTACACACCTGAGAGGAGGAGAGACGGAGAGAGGGAGAGAGAGAGAGAGAGACAGAGAGACAGAGAGACAGAGAGAGAGACAGAGAGACAGAGAGAGAGAGACAGAGAGAGAGAGAGCGAGACAGAGAGAGAGAGACAGAGAGAGAGAGACAGAGAGAGAGAGAGACAGAGAGAGAGAGCGAGACAGAGAGAGAGAGAGACAGAGAGACAGAGAGAGACAGAGAGAGAGAGCGAGACAGAGAGAGAGAGAGAGACAGAGAGAGAGAGAGCGAGACAGAGAGAGAGAGACAGGGACAGAGAGAGAGAGAGCGAGACAGAGAGAGAGAGAGCGAGACAGAGAGAGAGAGACAGGGACAGAGAGAGAGAGACAGGGACAGAGAGAGACAGAGGGTGGGAGAGAGAGGGAGGGAGGGAGAGGGAGACAGAGAGAGAGAAAGACAGAGAGACAGAGAGAGAGAAAGACAGAGAGACAGAGAGAGGGAGGGAGAGAGAGAGACAGAGAGAGAGAGGGACACAGGGAGGAGTCTTTTAATAATGAAGTATCATGTGAGTCGACTTGCATGAATAAGATTAATTTCAAATATTTAGGAACAGTCCAACATTTAGTAAATCATCTGCTTCCATCTAAGGAAAGTTGAATCTTGGGCAACTGAACTTATTTGTAGAAACTTGGAAACAGTTTGCTTTCTTCAGTTCTAAGTGGCTGGTGGGAACCAGGAGAAGGTCCAACATGGAGGGACACACCTAAAACAACCAAAATGATGAGCAGCAACACTGGAGGTGATGCAGAGAAGAAGAAGAAGAAACAACACCGTCGCTCATCATGTGTCTGAGTATCTGAGAGACGTCGACAGACAGCAACACGCTGAGACAGAAACTGGTCCAGCTGAAAGGGACTGCAGCCGTCAGTCAGAGCCACGCAGCCCCTCACATGACACTCTTCTTCAACTATCTACAACCAAGTCCAGCTGCTCAAGATTCAACCCTGCTTGAAAAACCGTGGCCTGAGAATCTTCACACTCTCGTTCTCCATCAGTTCATATTTCTCAGAGGCTCGATCTCATGATGGGTTCAGAACAGTTAGGGTTCGACAGTCACACTTATTGACTCATGTGACACAGAGACAGCTGAACACAGAAAGCTTCTCACGCTGAAGAGAGGAGGCTCCTTGGAGTGAGGATGGAAACCTTTGAGTCTGCAGCCAGAAACCTCCGACATCCCCGGACCGGTCAACCTGAACACGCCAGTGCTGAGAGAGAGACGGGTTCAGGTTTGAATCAGAGGCTCAGTCTCACCTGGTGACGGTCATTAAAGGGACAGTCCTGATACCTGAGCTTTCACTCTACAACCTGTTCATCACCTCCACTGCTTTCACTCAGAGGCATTGTGGGAAATGTAGTGGGCAGTGGGAGTGTGTGTTGGACCTACTCGTTGTGTTTGGGAGCGCAGACGATGGCGATGGCCTCCGGCAGCATCAGCTGATAGGAGCAGTGAGTGTGGAGGTCGACGCTGGAGAGGAAAGCCGTCTGAGTGGGATGAGTCTGGAAACAAACACAGACGAGTCACAGACGGCTCAAAGAGAGGAGACGCAGCCCAAAGCTGAGCGTCCACCGACAGTGTGAGGACGCCACAGGACGTCCTGCTCTCACCTCACATTCTAGCTTTGTTGGCCGGTTTGGAAAAACATTTGGTTTTGGATCAGATCAGATCTCAGATCTGTCACACGGATCTGTTCAAGCTTCACACACAGAGCCGTCGTCATGGCGCCGGAGGATCAGGTCCAGCTGTAACAGCGCTTTGACCTGAACAACCTCCTGGAGACGTAAAGTCTGCTCTGAGGTGACGACCACGTCAGACTGACACCGACTGCAGACGTCTGTGCTGTGTCGCAGGAAAGCCCTTCAGCTCACTGGGTTTTTAAACACAGCCACACAGCGTCTGAACGAAGTGGGTGAGAAACAGCAGCAGCTGCTGAGTCCACAGATCAACAGCTTCAGGCCTGAGTCACGTCCTCATCATCATCATCATCATCTTCATCAACAGCATCGTTTATTGGTTCCTCAGTTACTCATATGCTAACACTGATGTGGTTGGTATTTACACACACACTGCTCAGCAGAGAACAGGTGAAAATCGCTGCATGAAACCTTTATCTAAAGAAACCACAGAGCAGTTTTATGTGAAGTGTTTCTGTGTAAAACAAAGCAAATGTAAGAAAAATGAAAGTGAAAACTGACGGTCTGATATCAAACAGTATTTTCTGTTCAGAGTTGCAGAGTGAGACCTCTGTCAGAATTTTCCCATCTCTCTCTCATCTGTTGCATGACCACAGTCACTGTTGCCATGGAGATATTTGATCATGCAAATGTAGTGGCAGGGAAAGTTTCTGTGTGTGTGTGTGTGTGTGTGTGTGTGTGTGTGTGTGTGTGTGTGTGTGACTCAGCCTGCAGAGTCCTGCGAGCTTTGTTTCCTTCTGTCACTGATTCATATCACGGCGTGAGGACACACACCTGACGGCTTCCTGACACGGCGAGGACCAGACGCTCGGCGCCCACTCACGCTGAGACCTCACAGGTTTAACTGTGTACTGTCACGTGTCCTGGTTGACATCACGCTGTGAGGTCATAATACTGATACAGCACGTCTCAAAACAAACTGCTTCACGTGTTCAATCAAAACATACAAACACTAAAGGAAACAGATTCGCTGGTATCTGGTAGAAACGTGGTGGGAGAACTGATAAAAGGTTCGAAGACGCCCCCTGCTGGCGACGGCTGTGTGACACCACTTTAAGGTCAGTGTGTGTTTGGCAGGTGTGTGTGTGACGTGCAGTCGTACGTGGATCCAGCCGAGCGTCAGCAGGTTCTGTTGGTCCTGGAAACTGAACAGTTCCTCCACATTCTCCATGTCGCAGAAATCTGGACCGGCCGACTGTTTGGGGATCACGACGTGAGTCAGCAGGAACTCATTGTGCGTCTGAGGACGAGAGACAAAGTAAAGTACAAGTACCTCAAACTTGTACTGAAGTACAGTACTTGTGCAAATGTTCTTAGTTCCATTCCAGCTTCACAGTGAAGGGAGCTGATGGGTCAGTCTCACCAGCCGCCCACAGAGGACTCCACAGGTCTCTATTCCTCTGGCTGTGTTGGCGTCGGCCAGCAGGAGGAATCGATACGTCAGGTCTCTGGGAATCACCACCCGCCTCAGACCCTCCACCCTCTGAGCTGAACACACACACAGGAGCATCTGATAGACAGACCTTCACACACACACACATGCACACACACACACACGCGCACACACACACACACACACGTGCACACACACGCACATGCACACACACACACATGCACACACACACACGCGCGCACACACACACACACGCGCACACACACGCGCACACACACACACACACACACACACGCGCACACACACACGCACGCACGCGCACACACACACACGCACACACACACACGCACACACACACACACTCACACACACACACACTCACACACACACACACACACACACACACTCACACGATCGGGGTTGTCAGGTTCATCGATGTGTGCGTTCGTACTCACTGTGGACTCCAGCCAGCGTGGCAGCTGATTGGCCGACAGGAGCTGCCGGTCTGCTCCTGTTAGGATCCGCCCCCTGGGATCGGACGCTCTCTCTGACTGGCTGCTGAGACAGACAGGAGCCGTCCGTCACCTCAGGCACTTTGGTCACCGCCTGAAGGAGAAACACGCAAAAAACTGCAATAATACTACAATACCTGTGATACTACAGAGTACTAATATTACAACTACAGGTCATATTTGTAGTAATAGCACAGTGTTGCACAATGTCACCTTTTGCTCCACCTCCTCTCCTCTCCTATTGGCCAGTTCCTGACGCCGCAGCTGGTCTTCAAAGTAGCGAAACTGCTCCGATTCGATCTGCATGCGGCGCAGAGCGGCCACACGCTGCCGCTCCTCCTCCAGCAGCAGGAACCGCCGCCTGTCCTCGTCCAATAGGGAGATTCTCTGCAACTGCTGGCCACACCCATCCACCACCACCGCCTGGCTCTGAAACAGGAAGTCAGATGATCAGGTGTCATCTGAGGTGTCTGTACAGGAGGAAGCTGACTCAGCTCTATAGGAGCATATTGTTCAGTTCATGTTTGTGTCTGTTCTACTTGAACTATTTTGTTTCCACATCTATAAATGAAACATTCACGGGTTTTGATGAAAGCATGTTGTTGCAGAAACACATGAAGCGTTGGGGTGCATGGTATTTCAATTCATCAGACCTGTTGTTGTCCAACAGCAAACTGAGTTTCAGTGTTGGTGAAAGACAGAGAAATGGAGCCGTTTCTTACAGGAACAGATTCGATGTCATTGAGCTTCGTGAGTCTGTTTCATAAACGTACACAGAGAGAAACAGGAGTTCACTCAAGTAGGACGCTGCTCGCTAGCTTACAGCTAACATCATGAACAGCAACAGTCCAACGGTCAGATTTGGCCAAATCACAGGGTTCAAATTTGCTTCTCTCCGGGTCTGAACCTGAAGATGGCGGCTCCAGCAGATGGTGGAACTGGTGTCAGTGTGAGTTGTTTTTAGCATCGCGCCAGTGAACAAGCTATGTTAGCTTGATACTGTAGCTTGTGGTGGTGCTGAACTTCCTACTGTGACTGGTAGCTCAAGTTAGCAAAACTGTTGTAGCATTAAGTTAAGTTTCTTCGTGTAAGGAAGAGTGGCGCTGACCTGGGCTCTGAGGTACTCGCTGTGTTCCCTGCTGTATTTCTCCTGTAGACGTTTCTTCAACTCGTCTTTACGAGGAAACGCCACTTCCTGAAGTTTCTGCAGAGGCAAAGACAACCAATGCTGCCATTATCACCATGACTAGGACTACACCTGCGACCACACATGAAGTCCTTCTCTCTGTGTTCTGTTGGTTCTGTGGGTTCAGAGCTGCAGGTCTGTGGAGCTCAGCTCCGACTCCGGAGCAGCGGGATAATAAGCTAGCGCCATCGTCAATTCACATCTCACATCACATCAGCGTCAGGACTCTGTGCTCACTGCTAATCAGCCAATGACAGCATGCTACCATTGTAAAGTAAGGAGAGCGTGTTAGCGTGGTCAGTGTCCGCAGCTCAGAGCAGCGACATCGTCACCTTCATGATGAGCTGTTTCTCCGGGACGCTGCACTGCTGGTAGTCTCTGTGGCCTGGAAGCTTCTCTACAAACAGACTGAACACACGACACAGCAGCAGTTAAAACTTCAACCACCACACCTTCAAGTGTCAATGGAGGTCAACTGTAACATTTGAAAGAAGTGATGTCGCGCGTCTCACGTGATGAACTTGGTGTAGAGGACGTAGGCGTTCTCCAGGCTGCCCTCCTCCAGGTAAACCGCCGCCATGCGCTCCATCTCCACTCCGGAGCGGAAGTAGCGCCTCGGTGCGATGTCCTCGTTGATCTCCACGCTGCATCCCATCTTCCCCAGCGCCCGCACGCGCTCGCCCGCCGTCAGCGACACGTCTGTGTAGTCCGCTTCTGCCGCCAGCTTCTTCTGCACAACACAAACAAAAGTCCACCAATCTAACATGTCAGAGTCAGTTCGCCGTGATGTCATCAGGGTTCATGGAGTCTGACCCTCCACACTCGTGAACTGAGGCCCAGAAGATCAAATGTCTCTGTGGATAAATCTGCAGGTTTGTGATCCAGTCACCATCTCAAAGCATCTTCTGATACTGTACTGATATTTAGAGAACACGTGTTCAAGGTCTGTTGTTTTACTTCAGTTATTAAAACAATAACTGTCCCATTCATATCAAGGTCTGAAGTGATGACCCTCACTGTAGGAGGTCACGCCAACGCTCACCTGTCTTACTCTGCAGCTTTGGTGGAAAGTAATGAAGTACTTTTACTTAAGTGCTGTGCTTGAGTTACTTTTGAGCTACTTGTTCGTTAGTATTTTATGTTTCGGCTGCCTTCTTCTTCTACTATTCATATTCCTGCTGCTTCAATGTGTCTGTGTCACTCTCCTGCTGCAGATGTTGAAGCTCATCTGAACGAAAGAGCTGATTCAGCTTCAGAAGGAAAACGTCATCCTTCATATCCAACATCTGGATGTACGAGGTTTTCACTGGACGCCTGAAGAGTAACTACTAACTACAGCTGTCGGACAAATGGAGTGGTGGAGTAAAAAGTACACAGTATTTGAGTTAAAGTACATGGTTACATTCCACCAGTGAAACCCTGAACTCCTCATCAAACATCAACATCTGACAGCTGAGCTGAAGTGAGTTTCCAGGCAGGAAACGGAGATTTACGACCCCCCCTGGGAGCTGAATGCAGCGTTTGTTATGATGATCAGCTGTTGGAGGAAGAGAAACACTCCTCTGTTCACTGAACGCTTTCTATTCAGGAGGGGCAGCGAAAGAAAAGACCTGATGAAAACCAAACGATGGAGAGATCGAAGGCACAGAGGAATAAATGAAGGAATGAAGGATGAGTGAAGGAAACAAGGGAGAAAAGAAGGCGGCAGAGAAGAAGAGTTGTAGGAAAGACAGAAATAAAAAGAAAAGAGCAGAGGAAGGAAGGAAAGCTGGAGAGAAGAAGACACATACAATGAAAGAAGAGAAGAAAGAGAGACTTTATTTCAATTTTTCCCAGATGTATTTTATTGGAACCAATCTTACTGAAAATGGAAGTGATGAACAAAACCAAAGTCAGTGTTGACAACAGCGACTGCAACACAAACACATTAAAGGACCAGGTCAACACTCTTCCTCAGACGTTCACATTTCTTCCCCTCATGTCTGCACACCAAACCAAAACAAGCTGGTTAGCTTAGCTTAGCAATAAAGAATGACGCAGGGGGAAACAGCTGGATCTGTCCAAAGCTCGAACAGGCCCCCTGATGAGCCTGTTCAGATCCAGTCTGGACTCATCTGGACTCTCCTCTCATCGCAGAGAACTTCACTTCCCGCCCTGGTGTGTTTCCACCTGTTTGATGTTCTGCCCCGCCCTGATTGGTCGGATGTTCAGTCTTGCTCCTTACAGCTGTATTTAATATTTAATAGTGTTCACATGATTACAGGATCATTCTCAGAGATGGTTGTCAAATACTGAAGTAGCACTTCCTCACTGGTTAATATCTTCACTGACTTCACAATTAATTCTTACTATTGATTCAATGGATCATTTCAAACTAAGTGATCCACGGACAGTTGATCCATGTTGTCCCCACAGTGGCAGGAAGTCCCCATGTGTTGGTGTGCACTGATGGTATATCCCTACTGGGATATAAACACACACATGCAGGCAGGCACGCCGGCGCGCACACACACACACACACACACACACACACACACACACACACACACACNCACACACACACACACACACACACACACACACACACACACACACACACACACACACACGAACACACACACCCACCCACCCACGCACGCACGCACGCACACAGACACACACAGTAAGTGAGTTCACTCACCAGCGTATTTAAGCTGAAGCCTTGTTCCATTGTGTGTGTGTGTGTGTGTGTGTGTGTGTGTGTGTGTGTGTGTCACAGGCTCTGGTCGGCCCACGACCAGCTCGTCCATCTGTCACCTCCCATGATGCTTCACTGCAGGGAAGAAAGAAACAACAGTTTTGGGTGAAATGTTCCTTTAACTCCTGAGTGGAGCAGTTAGCACAGTGGCTAAAGCTAACAGTCAGCAGCCAGTCAAAACCGGCCGCACGTGGATGGGATTTTATTTCCCATCAGCCCCTCGTCACGCCTGCCTGTCCTTCAGGTCGGTTCACAGTTACCATGACAGCCGGTAACTAACCATCCAGTGAGTCATCAAAACAACGGCGAGGGGATGAAGATGAGGAAGACGAGCTCCCACTCCTCACCATGTTTCAAACGCTGAAGCGACGGCCGGCACGATGCCGCCATCGATCAGCTGATGTTTATCAGAACAGACTCGATCAGAGTCGCTCGCCACGTGTCACAGTGACTCTGTCAAATGTCATCTCTATGATGTTTGCAGGCCCACGAACCATCACTGTCTGTATGTGTACAGAGTATACAGGTAGTACAAGTATTGTTTGTTCAGTGCAGCCGGTGAACGCAGAACCAACCTTCAGTTCTACTAGCTTTTATTGAAAAGGTCAGAGAGCGCAGTCCTCTGCCAAGCAGCACAGCTCCCCCAGCTTATTGTGACTTACAGCCCAAAAGATGAGTCCTCCCTTTGATGTATCTATTTCAATGGATTCCTGGACCAGAAAAACAGACCTTAGCAACTGGAGTCACATTGATATCATGTTTAGTTTAATAGTTTTACCCGAAAATCCACATTTTCATAATGGCGGTTTTCCGGATCACCTCCAAAATGTAATCATTTGTTCCTTGTCTCAGAAAGGAAATTTCCTGGAAATTTCATCATGTCCATAACCTTTTGAGTTACGTTGCAAACAAACAGACAAACAAACAAACCAACGCCAGCAAAACAGAACCTCCTTGGCAGAGGTAATAAAACAACAAACACCGCTAATAATGAAAATAATGCTAATGCTAAAATCAAATGAAAAACAAAGAGGGTCACAAAAGCTTCATCATCTTTTGTTTCTTATATTAGAGTTTTCTGTCGCTCCGTGTGCTTCAGTGTTTGACACGGAACATGTCAGCAGGTAAACATGAGAGATGAACACAAAGCAGAGATGGAGGGAACAGTCTTTTACAAGAAGTGGATTCTGTGTGACGACGCCTTCAAGCACAGGTTCCAGGTCACAATGATCAGACCAGAGTACATTTGAAGGAAACACATCTGTGGCAGGAGAAAACGCCGCAGTTCTCCTTCGAATGAAAAGTTAAAGGTTCTGTGATAACTGCTGAACACACGGAGAGATGAGGTGCCGGCAGACACGCCCCCTGCTGGCCCACTGACAGGTACTGCTGGCCTGATGTAACTGATGTAACTGATGTAACTGCCCAACTCTGACGAGCGACACAGACACAGCGATGTGAAGAGCAGGTCGTCTGCGACGCGGCCGCCGCGGCCACAAACACTGTGTGAACTCAGCTCATTTTCAAACAATAATTCCAGCCACGACAGACAGAAAGTCTCAACCTCAGTCAACATGTTGATCGAAGACCCTCGACCCTGACGGCCGACCCCCTGCTCAGTGACCTCACCAACGCCACGAGAACCAAAACAAAGATGGACGCCAACCAGCAGCTGGTTTCTGCACAGCAACATCTGTACCGAACAGACTGAGTCCAGCTGAGACCTGAGACCAAACCTGTTTGACAGCAGAGTGTCCGACCGTCTGCTCAGTTCATGTGTGAATGTGACCAATAAGACCTGTGAATCAAAGCTCAACGTTCACTTGATTCACTGAAGCGAGTCATTAACAGTGATCAGCTGCAGTCGGAGTCGCAGTACTTCAGTGTTGTACTTTCAGGTGTGTTCGTGTCGTCACTCAAACATCCTGCTGGACAACATTCACTCTGCT
The DNA here is from genome assembly GCA_037975185.1 of Centropyge bicolor. Taxonomy (NCBI): domain Eukaryota; kingdom Metazoa; phylum Chordata; class Actinopteri; family Pomacanthidae; genus Centropyge; species Centropyge bicolor. The sequence goes on from JBBMOC010000282.1 coordinate 15,260, forward strand.
GCTGAACGACCTTTGACCTTCTTCGCTTCACACGTGAACCAACTGAACAGGATCCAGTCAGACACGAAACTGGTCCCGAGTCAGTGTGTGTCAGTCCACCTTAAACTCATCCTCATCCTCATGTCATCACAGTGTTTGAATAATTAACAGATTGTTTTAATTATCTGCAGAGGTGAAGGATTTTAGGCCATTTTAAAGGCTTTTGTCTCTTTTAAACTCAGTCCTTTCACAGAACGATCAAAAATTAAAACAGGGCTGTATCAACTGTTGGATGCTCCACTGCAGTACTTTATATGTACTATTACCAAGTACAAATAATGTACAGGTTTGATCTCTGAGATGGAGTGACCCTGAATGCATCAGTTTAGTTCAGGGTCGCTCCATCCCATAACTCACTACTTGAAAACTCCAGATTGATTCTATTCAAGCACATTGTCTGTTTGAACAGGAGAAAATGTCGGACTGCTCCTTTAACTCCGCTGTCAGCTTCAATAAAGTTTAATGAATACGAACTGATTTATCTCATATTTTCTCTCAGTTATCAATTAGCCCCGTTCACTCAGTTTTCCTGGTGTCTGTTGAACACAACACAGATGATTGACAGCGGAGACACACGTGAAGAGAAGAAGCCCGGGAGAGACGACAGAAAGCTGCGGGAGGAAAGTGAATGAATTTACCGGTTTGTTGTCGGTTTGACGTCCGGAATCTGCCGCCATCAGCGGCTCACGTGACCGAACCTGGACTCGATCCGAGGACCTCAAACGGACCCGGGTCGAGCCTCAACTGACGCACAAACGGCTGCGAATGAAGCCGCTGATAAAATGGCTGAAAGCTCCGGCAACAAACGGCTGATAGCAGCGATGGTGGACCTCAAAGATCCTCAATGTTTCAGATCAGTCACTTCTTCCACTTTTACTGGGTGGGTGTCGGCTTTGCGCACGCGCGCCACTGCTGCCAAAGAGGGCAGCAAATCATGTGATATCTCACTCTGATACATTTTCTTGAAACCAGATTGAGGTACAAAATACTAATACTAATAATTCTGACGTTTCCACACGGACCGTTTTCCGCAGCAACCAAACAATGCTCAAATGTGATTGGTCAACGAACAGAAACCAGAACACTTCTGATACCAACATCTCGTCCCGTGTCCTCTGGACTCCAGTCCAGATTCATCTTCGACTTTAGAGAAATGAACCAGGTGTTATCTGCTGGTTTACCTGCCCTCTGTCTCCTTCTGCTGGTTTCTCACCTTCATCACAAGATGTCTGTTTTTTTCATTCCCTCCTTTTTTGTCTTTAAAGACAGTAACTACTAGAACTTCTTTTCTTTTCTTTTCTTTTGTTAAAACATGTAAAGTAACTTTGAATTTTTCTTTTTCAGTTTGAAGTGATGAATCTGATCACACATTATTTTGTGAATTATATTTTATTATGTTTTTTATATCTAGTCACAAAAACTAAATGGAAATATAAAATAGTATCATATATAAAACATGTATCTGGATGATTGTGCCGTTTCCCGTCTTCATGTTTTTGTTCTAACTTGTTTTCTGCTTCTGTGTTTCTTTATGTTTTTTTCGTAGACTGTATAAAACAGTATTTTTACTGTGTAGTACTAGTACTTTTACTTCAGAAAAGTATCTGAATACTTCACCACTGAGTAAAAATATTTATATTTATTTAGGTTTCTTTTTGCTTCAGGCTGATTTCCGCTGTTCACTTCCTGTTCTCAGCAGCTTGTGCCAACTTGTCCTTGTTCAGCAAACAGCTTTTTTATGTAACTTTGAAGATCAATTTGCTTGATTGATCATTTGATTGAAGAGAAACAGTTTGAATCTATGAAACATGAAAAGAAACAGTTTTAAGATTGTTTCTGTCTTTTTCTGCAGGTGTTTGAACTGAAAATCAGTCAAATCACAGAGAGTGAGATGTGAACAGGAAATACAAATACAAAAATGCAAAATAAAAGCGGATAATAGAATTATATTTCTTATATTTTTTTCTGATGTTACATGGAACAATAATCATTAGGAATGAGCTTAAATATGTAAAAAGTTTCTTTTAATTTTAATCTTAATTATTTTTTATCAAAAGGCAGCCTGGTAATTTACTTTTCTATTGGTTTATTATTAGTTTTCACTATTCCAGGGAAATGTGTGTTTACTTAATATTTCACACTGAAAACTATTGTTTATATTTCCAATATCAAAAGGCTCTTTAACAGGAAACCACCGACTTCTGGAAAAATGAGTCATATGAATGTGCTTTTTATTTTGGAAATACGACAATTCAATTAAAAAAAAACAAGATCAAAAAGATCTGATTTATGCTCTAGTTAAACTTTCATTAAAGATAAATTAACATAAGATAGTGAGCAAAGGAAGGCCAAGAATTTTCAAATTTTTTTTGAAAATTAAAACTCAATGTTTAGAAAAATCGATTTATTCAAAAAGGTGATTCTGCTTGCCGGATGGTTTTATTTTGAAATATTGGAGCGGAAGTGATGCTGCTGCCAGTGTCTGTCTTGACGTGTTCAGGTGTGTTCGGCCGACATGGGGATCGTTTACTCGGAGGTAAGAAGACAAACTTTCTGTTTCTGTCTTTAACCTTCATTCTGTCATTTCATATCAAATCACCTGATTTTATTTCTTTTCGTCGATTTCACTTCCGGTTTGTGTCACAGGTGAGACAATCTGGGCTCACCTGAGAGACACAAACACACAGCCCAGGCCCATATTCAAGCTTGTTATTCATCATATCAACAAAACATTTAAAGAATGAGCTAAAACTCTTCTATGATGGAAAGTAACCTAGTAGTTATACGTAGACATACGTTATATAGATAAGTATTTTTACTCAGTGGTGAAGTATTCAGGTACTTTTCTGCAGTAAAGTACAAGTACTACACAGTAAAAATACTCTGTTACTAGTAAAAGTCCTGCATTAATGTTCCTCTGTTCATCTTCTGTCAGAGCAGGATTCTTCCTGTTGGATCTCCTGTTGAACTATTGTGTTCAGGACTGAAATTAATGATTCTTTTCATCCTGGATTCATCTGCTAATAATTTTCTCCATCGATCGATCGATTATTGAAAACAGTGAGAAATGTGGTCACATTATCCAAAGTGACACCTTCACAGTGTTGGTTTGCTCCGAGCAACAGAACAAACCTGCAAACTGTTACAGATACACTCAGTCTGTTACAGACACATTCAGTCTGTTACAGACACAATCAGACTGTTACAGACACAACCAGACTGTTACAGACACACTCAGACTGTTACAGACACATTCAGTCTGTTACAGACACATTCAAACTGTTACAGACACATTCAGTCTGTTACAGACACATTCAGTCTGTTACAGACACA
>JBBMOC010000282.1:33631-63631 GCA_037975185.1 Centropyge bicolor
TGTGTGTGTGTGTGTGTGTGTGTGTGTGTGTGTGTTACCTGAGCCCAGTGGATCATGTTCTGGACTGAGGTCCCAGCAGGACAGTGTGTGGTGTAGACTGGAGTCCGAGTCTGGAAGAGAGCTCGGTCAGTTTCTGCTGTTTGTGACAAACACTGAGCCTTTGACACAGAGAAGATGAAGAGCAGCTGGTTGGACTGACACCTGCTGCGCTTCACATCATTTGGATCAACATTCAACCTGAAGTTAAGATTGTTACATGAACAGTTTCCCTGTCTGTTAGTGACACACAAATATTCCGCTGTTACAACATGAGGGCTGATAAGAAGCGGCGGCGGTCATCACGGTTTTTAACCAACCATGTTGAGGTTTTTCTCGTTGAAGCCACAGAGGACGAAGAACAAATTTCCACACAACTCCTTGAGCAGCCGCTTCGCACACACGTGCTCTGCAAACCATTCGGTCATTTGACTCTGAGGCAGGAAGTCCCGCCTCCCGAACAGGTCCTAATGGAGACAAACACGTCGTCAGTACAATATGTGGCCGGTACTTGGTGAAGACATCATCCGTCCGCTGTCACTGTCACCGACTGCAGCAGCCGTCCGACGGCCAGGACTCAGATGACTCAGACTCTCACCCAGATGAGGAACTCGGGCAGGACAGACATCTTGGTCAAGGGACTGGCTGTGAAGGCCACGGTTGCTACGGGAGCCAAACCGAAGAACAGCTTGATCTTACTGGCCAGTTGTGGCAGCCTGGAGAACGCTATGAATGCTGGGAAATAAGAGAGAATGATGAGTGATGAGGTGATGAGCTCTGGACAGTTCAGCTGCTTCTGAAAACTGTTGACCAGCTCTTTAACTTGTGTGTTACCTATAGTGGTTCCCTGAGAGTGTCCGATGTAGTAGATCTGTTCCTGAGCCGTCACCTTCAGGATGTGGTCTACAACAGCTGGGAGATCCTTCAGAGCCAACTCGTCGTAGCTGCAGAGACACAGGAAACATCTGAGCTTCACTTCACTCTGACTCTGAAGATTCTCCCCGCTGACACCGTCCGAACCCGCCGGCCAATGACAGAGCTCGTTATAGGCGTGTGTACCTGAACCTCCAGAAGTCCTCCTGGTCCGGTGTGAGGGTTTTGTGTTTCCTGGACCAGGTGTTCCCTCGGCTGTTTCCTATCCACACGTCGTAGCCGGCGTCGGCCAGCACGTAGCCCAGGCTGGAGTCGGGCGGGTTGGTGATCCAGTTACTGCCGGCGGCCAGGAGGCCGTGCTGGAGGAAGACGGCCGGCCTGGGACCTGCGGGACACAGTGCAATGATGTCCAAATACTGTGTGTTTGTTCAAAGTACTGTCAGCAACATGTACTTCACATCAAAGTACCAGCTGAGGAGAGCGAGCGCACGCAGGTTCTGTTTCCATCATTTGACTCTGAGGCCAAAATCTAACATTTAACACCTTTAATTACTTTACAGATTAAGACTGAACAAACCAAACATGACCAGTTTTTAAAATGACACACACACACACACACACATATACACACACACGTATGTGGTTGATGTGTGTCTGACCTGGAGTGTGGCCGAGTCCCTGTGGGATTCTGTAGACAGTCAGGATGTAGCCGTCCTCCGTCACCACCGTGTGCTCCTCTGCAGGGTAGCCCCACCTCCTGATGATCTCCATCTGAACACACACACACACACACACACACACACGATTCTTCTGCTCATGTTGTTGGTTTTATTTCACAGTGATCTGATGATAGAAACATTGTCTGTTCTTCCTCCTTCACTTCAACTTTAACACACAGACAAAACAGGAAGCTGCTTCATCTCTGACCTCTGACACGATTTGAGAGAGAACTCAGACTCTGTGTGTGTGTGTGTGTGTGTGTACTCACAATGTTCATGTGCACTTCAGGGTCCAGCTTCTGGTGCGGTGGATCTGAGCGTCGGTGGACGTCAGAGAGTCTCAGAACAGATGAGCTGCCAGTCGGTCCAGTGTGGACGAGACCGGAGAGCATGAGCACGCACACCACGACACACCGCATCATCTGTGACACACACACACACACACACACAGAGTGATGTGCTCAGCAGTACTCGTACAGCTCTCATATGACTGGAGATGATCTGGTGTGCCTGTAGGCATTGTGGGTAAACATCTTTGAACACTGTATCCAGGAGCTTTGTTACCATCAATCAAATGATTTCAGACGATTCATTAATTCTTCTGGTGACTTTTAATTTGAAACATGTGCAGGTGAGTTTGATTGACAGCAGCCTAACAGTGGTTTGAATGAAGGAGTGAGTGAGATCAACGGGATCACATGATGGAAACTGACCATCATCATCATGTGACACGTTGCAGTCAGGTGATCAGACTCTGTGTCTGGTTCATGGATCAAACAGGAGGAGCTGGAACATCCTGTGCAACATCAGTCTTATTACCAGACGACATGACGTCGTCTAACGATCGTCAGTGACGTCAGGCGTCACATCTGAATGTGAACACGAGGATGATGTCATCATGAACCAGGTCAGGCCTCAGAAACAGTTCCTTGTGTTTGTTGGTCTGATGGACTTTGATCAGCTGATATCAGCAGCAAAACCCTCGACTGTTTGTTGAGTGAAGACAAAGCTCAAGACTTCAGACGGCTTCTGGGACCAGATTCTGGATTTACTGTTGTTGAGGTGATGACAGTCACGAGAGACACTTTGACTAATAAATAAAAGGAGCCATTTTTCCATCATCTGATTCTGCTGCTCTGAAGTTTCTTTACAAGCTGTTTGTGTCAAGTTGAAGTTTTCTCTGTTGTTTGTGTGGTAAAAATAAAAGTATACAAATAAAACTACAGCTAAGCATGAACACGAGGACAGAAGCTGTGAAAACAACAGAAACAGAAGTTCTGTCTGTTTCAAACAGCTGAAAGTCACATGAACGGTTCACAGGATGATAATACAGAGTTCATAACATGTTAATAACGTTTTAAAACACTCACCTGTCCGCAGGTCTCTGCCGGTCTCTGAAGGTCTGTGCTGGTCTCTGCTGGTCCTCAATGATCTTTAACCTGTTTGTGATCATCTGACTCGTTTTTTTCCGGAACAGGCGGAAGAGAGACTGTGACGTCAGAGGGAGTACCTCTCTGTGATTGGTCAAATAAAGAAGTCAGACAGAAATGACAGAAATCAGCTGAACTGGACTAAATAAAACACACGCACAGTCAATAAAGTAAATAGATAAACAAAAAATTCAAAACAGAATTTCTATGATTTTTGTCAAGTTTCACATAAGTTTCAAGTTTCTTAACTCGAGTCTAACCACAGACTGTATAAAACAGAGTCTAACGTACTCTCCTTCAGAATAAAAGCACTGCACTGCAAAGAAACAAATTGAATTAAAAATATTTGAAATTAAACAAAAACTAAAATTCTCACATTCTCACAAAGTATGATATGTGAACACATTGTAATACATATTTAATTATATGTTTTTACATACATGAACATATAATCATTTACTGATTTTCGGATTAATTATACTGATATTTTGATCTATGTCCTCTCCACAAAAAACTGCATGTTCATATATTTTTATTCATAAACGTTTGCTTTGTTTAGTTTTTTTTTTTTTTTACATATTTGAATGTTTATGTTGACATACATGTCTGTTTGACTATTTGTGACATTAAACTCAAATATTCAACACCAAATGTGGGTTGGTTTTTTTTGTTTGTTTGTTTTTTTAAAATGCCCTCAGCCTCTTTAATAGGACAAATGAACAATTTCAGTTTGGATAGACAGATGTACTTTGTCCCAAACTGGGAAATTGTTTAAACTGTGAAAACCTCCAAAACTGGATCAGTACTGTGTATGGTGTACCAGTACTGCGTATCAGTACTGATGTGAACAGGATCATCGTCAATATTGACAATATATCCCTCATTTTTAGTGAATTACAAGTACAAAGTATGAAGTAAAAGTACTTGATGTAGTTAAAAGCATAGTGGAGTGGACAGAAGACAGACTGAATTAAGGAATCAATTCATTTTACTTTAACGTTTATTTAGTTTCTTTGACTTTTCATAAACCAAACATTGTTTTTCAAAGTCTTTGTCTAAATGGCCGGTTCTCAGTTATTTGGAAGTGATGAGACTTTTATTTTGAAAGGGTGCTGTCTCACAGGCCAGCATTCTGTTCCGGGTTACATTTGTTGCCAACCTTTACTCAGTTGTTTTGTAACCCGAAGGTGAGTTAAACTTTCAGCTCTGGACCCGAACACGAGCCGGTTCTGAACATGACCCGGGTTCTGATCGTGGGAGCGGGTCTGACCGGCAGCTTGTGCGCATGTCTGCTGAGCAGAGCCCTGCGGAACAAAGTTCACATCGTGCTGTGGGACAAGGCGCGAGGCTCCGGTGAGTCTGCCGTTCAGAACTCCGCTCACAAATCTCTGGATTTAAAGTTGTGGCGTTCACAGACGAACAGAGTGTCACTACAGGACAGAGCTGAAGACACATACACATTCCGGAGACGCTGGCCTTAAAATCGGCCATGAAAATGATTCAGAAATCCCACTTTACTTCAACAAATTCTGTAGTTTTAAACCGAAAGACAATAGAGGTGAGCGCAGTACTGCCGTTAAATCTTCGGTCCCGTTTCCCGTAAACATGCCTGTCTGCAACATGTAGTTCTGCAGATGAGAGAAGAGCATCAGTCAGATCTTCATTTTAAAATCCTGCAAATTAAATTCAGCGGATAAAACTCGACCAAACACGTTTTCAGTATCGATTTCAACTCTGATCAATCAATCAACAATTAAACTCATCTTTTATACAGTCAGTCTGGAAGTGAGACCAACTGTAACATTTTCTGTTACCATTTATTCTGAAAAGAAAACAGTTTCCTGTTTATTAAAATGCACCTCTGAACCCTTTCCTACCAGTTTCAGTGACATTTATAATGAAGTTTGGTGCAGACGGAAAGAGACAGAGTCTATGCAGAGAGTCAAGAGAGAAACCAGGAAACTGTCTCACTCATCAACAGAGAAGTCAACCTGTCTCTCTCCCTCTCTCTTCGTCCTGTCAGGTGGCAGGATGTCCACCAGTCGTCCTCCTGATCCATCCTCTCAGTCAGCTGATCTTGGAGCTCAGTACATCACGGCCACGTCTGCTTACTTTCAGTCACACCACAGGTATGACTCACCTGTCTGCCACACACCTGTCCTGCCTTTAGAGGACAGACAGGAGTCAGAGCTGTCTGTCTGTGGACTGTTGGATGTTGCAGATGTTTTGTACTCTGCAAACCTGAAGACATTCAAACTGAATTGAGGGACAGAATCATCTTTCATCATTTGGGTCAAGTGAACCCTTAAAGGTCGAACACAGAACAACAGGATGAACAAAGAGTGAACGATGATCAGCACAGTGGATTCAGACACTATATACTCAGCCATGTTTCCTGTTACACTCCAGTTCAGTTAATCACCTTCATGCCGACTGTTGTGTGTGTGTGTGTGTGTTAGCTTCTACTCTGAGCTGCTGTCTTCAGGCGTCCTGCAGCCTCTCGACTCTCTGGTTGAAGGACTGAAGCACAGAGACGGCAGCAGGGACTTCATGACGCCACTGGGCATGAGCAGTGTGGTCAAACACTTCCTGTCTGAGTCAGGTACACACCCGCCCACCTGCCTGTCTGTCTGTCTGCGATCAATCAGTTCCACTTCCTGCCTTCTTCCAGAACTGTCAGTCACATCTGCTGATCTTCACCGTTGTTGTAAACATTCGCTGCAACATTTAGTTTGATGTTTGGATCGTTACTCGACAGTAAACAGGAAGCTACAGCCAGCACCTGGTTAGCTTAGCTTAGCATGAAGACTGTAACTAGGGAGAACCATTAGGAGTACTACTAGTCTAAATAGTAGTACTCAAGTAGTACTTCTTGAGCTTCAATAGTCAGGAATATTACATGTGAAATATAATTTTTCATATTGTCTGTTTGTTGTTTGAAACAAGGAATATGGGCAAAGATTAAAAAAATAGTGGTATTTTTATTTTGACAGTAATACAGGAAATTAATATCTGTTTGTTAAAATACTCCGCTATAAATTAACTTCATGGAAATTCAACAACAACAACAATAGTTACTCAGGAAGTGCTTTCTCTGTGTGCCAGGAGCTGACCTATTCTTCGAGCATCATGTGACTGGCCTGTACCGCCGCGGTGCATCATGGGAGGTGCAGAGGAAGACGGGAGGCAGCGAGACGTTTGACGCCGTCGTGCTGACGATGCCGGTCCCTCAGATCCTGCAGCTGGAGGGGGACGTGGGCCAGAGTGAGACACTCATTTATTTTGCTGTACCTGTGAGGACTGTCACACTTTAACACTGCCGGACAGTAAACAAGTACATTTCCTCCACTGGAGGCTTAGAGTGAAGATTTCTCATGAACTGCTGATGAACATCAAGCTGGAAGAAATTTTCAAAATATCATCAACCAAATGAACTTCGATATCAAAGTAAAAGTACTCACTGTGCAGTGGCTCCTGTCACTGTTCTGTTGTTGGATCATTATTATTGAGGCATAAATATGTAAGAAGTAGCTTCTTCTGTTGTAGTTACCGTCGTAACGTAATCGGTCATTACGCATCATACTCTATAAACTGGTCCAGCACGTTTTGTTAATCTGTCACTGTCAGATAAATGCAGTGGTATAAGTATAAAATACCCTAAAATAGAAATAATATATATAATGAACTCACTTACTCTGCACCACTATGCAGTGTTTAAGAAAGATAAAAAAGATAAAAAGAAGTTTTAAATATTTGAAATAAAACGACACTACATCATTTTCTGTTCATACGAATCAGGAAAGAACAGTGAATTATTATGTTCAGTCTGAGGGCAGGTTTAAAGAGCACAGTACAGACTGCACCGTGTGTAGTGAAGCTGTGTGGCCACAGGGGGGCAGCAGCAGCTGGACAGTCACTATGACATACAGTTATTGATCATTCATATTAATGTGACAGAGTTATTGATTATGACAACAACTTTAAATAATTTCTTTACGAAGACATTCAGGGTCTAACAGGTTTCTGAGGCCCTGTCCGCTCCTCACAGACCTCAGGACCCAAAACCTGGTCCCAGAACAGGACTGAACATTTCTCAGCTTTTACTTTGACAGGGTTAGAGGATGACTGCTTCCTCCTTCTGCAGACACACATGCACACATAGACTGTATATGCACACAGAGGATCCATGAACTCCCTCCCATGGTAAATCACTTCTCTTGTCTCTGATTGGTCGATGGTCTTAAAAGCTGCAGAACTTTCTGGTGTGTGTGTGTGTGTGTGTGTGTGTGTGTTGGGGCTGGAGACGACAGTCGCTTCCGTGTGTGTGTGTGTGTGTGTGTGTGTGTGTGTGTGTGTGTCTAGATGATGGTGATGTCATCTTCAGCTCATTTGATTGGCTGACAGAGGACAGCGCCCATTTCCTCTGTGCTGACACACTTACATGCACGCGCGCTCACACACGCACACTCAGGTTATTATTAGCTGCACTGTGTGTGTGTGCAGCCTGTTTGTCAGAGATGTGAATCATGAAAAAGGTCTTTTTAGAGAATGAAACATTAAAAACAAATCAAGCTGAGATGATGTTTGATTTCTGAACTGTGGCAGAAAGAGCTGACCTTCTCTCACTGACACTGAACCAGCAGGTCGTGAGGACGACCTTTGTCATGACCTGTTCATCTGAGTCATCTGACAAACTGTGTTCAGTAACGTTTGCTAGAACTTTCTTCATCATCACCCTGAAGCCACAGAAAATGTCCCGTCAGCACTTGACATGACTCATGTAGGTTGGCTAACGATAGCTAACAATGGCTAACGCTGGCTAACGATAGCTAACGATGGCTAACAATGGCTAACGCTGGCTAACGATAGCTAACGATGGCTAACAATGGCTAACATTATCCAGCTCGCTGCAGATCTGTTGGACAGTCAACAGCATAATGAATCAAAATAGTGAAAGTGCATAATACTGACAGGTAGCTCGACCTGTCTTCGTCCTGTGATACCGGCTCGTTTCGCTGCAGCTCCCCCTGCAGGCTGGCAGGGCTGGTTCCTCAGGTGTGTGACATATGAGACCGTCTTTGGTTCCCTACAGGCCCAAGATAGAATAAAGCAGGAGACAATAACTATCCAATCAGGACTGAGTGTGTAAATGATGTCTTCAACCCTAAACAGGCCCACAAGCTTCAGGCCTGAGACGAAGCTGCCCCATTGGTTAAACAGGAAACTAGACCCCAGTGAGGTTGAAGCTTCAAGAACACTGAACAATGAGACGTTCATTTAGCCCGGATCTTCCAACCATACTGAGCCGTCTGTCTGTCTGTGTCTCAGTGCTGTCCGTCCAGCAGAAGCAGCAGTTAGAGGGAGTCGTGTACTCGTCCCGGTTTGCCGTCGCTCTCTTCTTCCCTCCAGATGTGGTCTTCAGTTTTTCCTGGGCGGCTCGATACGTCACTGACAACCGCTGCATCTGCTACATCGCTGCAGACTCCCGCAAACGCAACGCAGGTGTGTCTGTTCACCAGTCTGTCTGCTGACCCGTCTGTCTGCTGACCCGTCTGTCTGCTGACCCGTCTGTCTGCTGACCTGTCTGTCAGTTCACCCGTCTGTCTGCTCACCTGTCTGTCTGCCTGCTGACCCGTCTGTCTGCTCACCTGTCTGTCTGCTGACCCGTCTGTCTGCTGACCTGTCTGTCAGTTCACCCGTCTGTCTGCTGACCCGTCTGTCTGCTCACCTGTCTGTCAGTTGACCCGTCTGTCTGCTGACCCGTCTGGCAGCTCACCTGTCTGTCTGCTCACCCGTCTGTGTGCTCACCTGTCTGGCAGCTCACCTGTCTTGTCTGCTCACCCGTCTTGTGTGCTCACCTGTCTTGTGTGCTCACCTGTCTTGTTTGCTCACCTGTCTGTCTGCTCACCCGTCTGTGTGCTCACCTGTCTGTCTGCTGACCCGTCTGTCTGCCTGCTGACCCGTCTGTCTGCTCACCGGTCTGGCAGCTCACCTGTCTGTGTGCTCACCCGTCTGTGTGCTCACCTGTCTGTCTGCTCACCCATCTGTGTGCTCACCTGTCTGTCTGTCAAACATCACAGCAGTGTGATGTCACTCTGACCACAAAACAACCAACTGAATGTCCGTGTTTGTGTCCACTCAGACGCTCCTGGTCGAGGTCCGTCCCTTGTCGTCCACACCAGCGTCCCATTCGGCCTGGAGCACCTGGAGAAAGACAAGGAGGACGTCCAGCCAATCATCTTACAGGAACTCCACAAGCTGCTTCCTGATCTGCCTCAGCCAATCAGTATCAAGTGTCAGAAGTGGAGGTACTCCCAGGTGAGCCTTGGCAGGTTGAAGTGCTGTAAACACTGAGTGAGGGAGCGTTTGATTTGTGACCCCTCCCGTGCCTCCTGCAGGTGCTGACCTCGGTGCCAGACTGTCCCGGTCAGATGACCGTCCTGGACCGGCCGCTGCTCGTCTGTGGCGGCGACGCCTTCAGCCACTCCAACTTTGACGGCTGCGTGGAGTCTGCACTGAGCGTGCTCAGTGTGCTGAAGGCCTCGCTGTGAGGCCGCCGACACGACAGGAAGTGAGTTACAAGAATCTGACCGTCTCGTGTGTCAGTCCTCAGCTGTCACCAGTTAACGAAAACAGTTTATGAAGTGATTAATTACATTCACATCCAATGTTTCAGCCAATGATTGTATTTCAGTGTTTTGTCTTTAAGTTAATAAAAGATTTCTGAATGGATTCATAAAAGTTTAACAGTTATTTCAGATGATAAAAAATTCAGATGTTGGAGGTTGAAACTGCAGCTGAGCTTTGGTCTAAACCTGCTGTGGTCACTGAATCAGAGGATTAAGTCAGAACTAGTTGAACTGAGGCTTAATGTGGCAGAACGTTGACCGTCATATGAGAACAGCTGTGTTTAACTCAAACTAATGCAACATGTACATTTTGATTCCATGTTCGTTTATCTGCCAAACTGGAGCAATGAATTCACGTCTGAACGAACGGTCTCACCTGTCGCTGTTCACTCACCTGAGGACACCATTAAACAGATGACTCCTGTATTTATGAATTGAGGTCGTAGCTGACGGATCGATGCTGATGAACAAAAGTCGAACAGACGAAGTGAAGAAGCGGCTGCTTTGGTTCTCTGCTGCTTCACACTTTGATCTTTTTATAGAAGCAGATAAGACAGAATTAGTCATGGTTTGGTGCCCACAAGGCTCTGTGTGTGTGTGTGTGTGACCTAATTTTTCCTTGCCTGTATTCCAGTCGTTTGGAGCGCGCTCAGTAGTGCCACTGCAGTGCATTGTGGGGGAAGCGATTATCATTTCTGCCAAGTCACTGGTAGATCTCACACACAGGAATATGAAAGCCTCATGTCTGAACACAAGGTTTCTGCAGGACGCTCGGCGCAGAAAATTTCCGTACGTGAAGTTTATTTGAATAGAATTTGTCTAAAGTTCAGCCGAGGCTCTTCTGTCTGTCCCGTCAACAAGAGTCAATATACACACTGAGTGTTTTGTTCCAGACTGAAATATCTCAACAGCTATTTGACTGATTGTGATGAAATGTAGTTCCGACATTCGTGCTCGCCTCAGGATGATGCATCATGGGAGTGGTAGTTTTTAAAGTCATTCCAAAGGCATCACAATCATCAGATGTTTATAAATAGTTTATTCACCTTTACAGTGTTTTCATTATAAAACAAGGAAGGAAAGAATAAAAGACGAGTGGGGAGGAGGAGGAGGGGTCACTTTAACATGAAATGTTGATCCATGGTTATACAGGCCTGGAGTTATAGTGACTGTTCTGTTTGACCGATTATAAAATCAACACCTGACAAATAAAAACATGACAATTATCATCATCAACAGAAACACTGTGGACGTTGAGCTGAAACCGAACAAAACAACAATACTCTGCTCAAAGTCAGTTTGTGGAGAGGAAGTCAGAGCCGTGTACAAAAACCAGCTCCATCAAGGTTTAGTGGTTTACTGTGAATTCTGAGGGTGAATCTGCTCCTGTTGTCATTTTGAGCTTCTCAGTGTGACAATGAAAAATCAGCACTTCAGCAGCAGTAGTTAAAGAGGGCGGGGCTTGTTGAGCGTTTGAAATGTTAATGGACGGGTTCGATGTTCAACCACACCTGTCATCACAGATCAAATGTCCACAGAGATCCGACTGGGATCGAGGTGTTCTGTTCAAATAAATGCTGTGGTTTGGAGTCAGCATCATGAGAAGATGAATGCCTTGTTTTGGACAGAAAGCAACACAGCTGGTTGGTGTACACGACTCTGACGCGCAGAGACACTGTCAGGGAGCAGAAAACTGTTGGCTCCGTAAAGGTACGGTCACATGACGCCTCGGTCCTGAGAAACGTCCTCTCTCTCTCTGTCTCTCATTCACTTCAATAAAAGCCAAAAACAACAAATTCCAGAATGAACTTCCTGTTTTGGAGCCAGACAGGTAAGATTTTAACTTCCACCTGTGAATTTGCATCAGCCAGTAGAAACACTGACTGGGCTTCGACTCCATTGCTCTGGTGATGTTGACCTTGACCTTGACCTTGAGTCTGAGAGTGAGGCGGTTCTGCTGAACGGAGGACTCTCGTGACCGCAGCCAAAGGCAAAAAGAGGAAGAAAGAAACTGAAAATTGACCATGTTTATCTTGTGAACTCCAAACTAACCAACAAACAAAAGAACAAAAGAAAACAGAGTCTGAGCTTCATTTTGGCAGATTTGGTGATGAAATGTAAACAGAAACGTTGAAGCGTCGTCTGGTTGGCAAAAACAGACAAAACAAAACAAAGCTTTCTGGCTGAAGGAATGACAGCTGGAGTTTACGCGTCTGTGTGAAACTGGACTGTCAACTCTGATTGCTTAAGGTTAAAGTTCACTCCAAGTGGAACCTGAGACCCAGTTCAAGGTTCCTTTACTGATTCCACATTCAAATGTTGAAGTGATTAACGTCTATGGGCAAATGTTGATTTCACTGTTAACGGCCACCTGATAGTAAACATTGACCTCAAAGACATCTCAATGTCACAGTTCACGTTTCCACGTCCTGTGACGCTTTTCTGAGCCGAGGGCTGTGAGCTAATGTCCTTCTCCAACGTTTGGTCACTTCCTCTTCTGTTTGCTCTCTGACCTTCTGGATCAGTGGAGGAACCCTGAACATCTGATCTAGTTTGTTTAAAAACACAGAGTTTTGCATACAGCAAATGTCTGATGCCAAATTATAAAAAATTGGAATTGAATCTTTGTGAATCAACGCTGGTTTTGTTGACTTACACATGAAACTGGACTGTACACAGGTGAAGTAGGACAAGTTGCCTGCAATCAATAAGTATAAAATGGTCAAAAGAAAAAGACATCGAGCACCCGAAACAGTCGTGACGTGGACAGCACCTGCCTGGCCTCAAACACCTGAACCAGTTCAGCGCAAACAGGTGCAGTATGTGCAGCGTTCAACAGGAGGAGCTGAAACTCAACGTTCCAGACTGAGGTGAAAGGCTCGAACATCAGGAACAAACTGGGGAGCTTTTCTTTCTCTAAACTTGGACAAATGTATTTTCTTCCAATAGAAAGATGCATCAACCAATCGGCTTGTTCGACTGACTGAGATTTTGGTGGATTGAGCATCATCAATGTTACTGAAAACACCACAGAACCAGCCTGGTAATCAGACATTTTGGAGCAGCACGTGACTGCATCTCCGACAGCATCGTGAAGGAAAATGTAAAAGTGGCTTGTTTAAAAAGCCGTGCCCATTATTGCATTATTGCCCCTGAACATATTTGTGATAGTGTAAAAAGTGAACCTAGGTTTGCTGGTTGTGTTGCTGGAGTCCACACCAGAGAGCAGAATGTAGCTGTGTTTTCTGGGTGAACAGGTTTTAAGCCCCTCCGCTGAACGAGTCTACACACCAGTCGCATCTGAACGGGTCAACGACAGGAAGTGAGGCTAGGTCTGACAGCACCTGACAGGACTCGAGACAGGAAGCGTGTTGTTGTTGCTGCTGTAAAATGCCAGTGGCTACAAACACAGACTCGCCACTCTGATGACGGAGCTGCGCGACAAATGCTCGTAGCTGGTAGAGAGCACCACAGACGGACAACAGGCTCGGCATCGGCCCTGGCTAGCTTAGCACCTGGAACCGAACAAGGTGAAGTGTAGGCCCAACGACGGTTGTTCAAAAACACTGGGTAGCTGTTAGCACGAGGCTACAAGAGGCTTTCATTGAGCCTGAGTGCTACACCTCAAGATGTGATCACACAGGATGCAATTTGATCAACGACAGGAACCTTTTCTACCTTAGCCAATGACTTCAAGCAGGTCTGAGTCCTACTGTTGTGATTCAGGCGTTTACAATCTGACTGTCGGAAGATGACATTCCCAATTTGAACTCCACTTGCAAGGCACTGATCGCCTGGACTGTTTATCCAACTAAGGGAATTTTGTAGCACTTCAAAGGTCTGTAATCAGGATAGATCATTGTTTCGTCCAGTTCACCGGACTGTGACTGCTATCAATTAGACAACAGCTGAAGCCTTTCTCTGTTAGCTCTCTGAAGAAGGACATTGAAGCAATAGTTTATGATTGTTGTTCCTGTTCAATCTGTCTGATCTTCACCAAGAGAAGCTCTGTAAACAGCTTCAAGCTCGGACTGTCAGGACTTAGAACGGACATGAGCCGTCTGGACACTGGGACGAGTCCCCGAGGAGATTCCGTTAACTATCCTTGTTCGTTGAAGCATCTGGGACATCATGATCATTAACTGGCTTGATATAATCGTCTTGGCCTTTCAGTGTCTCTCTATGTGTTTGGGCACTGTTCTGATGTGAAGATGGATTCTAAGGTTGAGCGATGTCAGATGCCTGGTTCTTAGAAAGACAGCGTGACTTCTTCTCAGCAGCACTGAGGATTTTGTGTAATTTTGTGTCATCAAGCCTCCGGAGAGCATCCTGTGTGATCAGGCTCTTGACAAGGGCTACAGGGTTGACAACAGGATCTACAAGACCCAATCCAGAATCTCAATACCACACCCATGATGAACAACCAACAGCTTCAGGACCAACGCAGAGCCAATGATCAGTAGTAGCACCAAATGTTAGGACGGAACTCAGACATCAGGACCAAAGCTTCTACCCAAACCCAGTGTGGAGGCAGATGTTCCTTTAGATGATCATTAGGGATGCTCCAATCGATCAGAGCAAAGTGGCTGCTATCCAAATCCAACGCCTTCAGTGTCTTCAGATTCACTGATTAGAAATCTGGATTGTAACTTATGTGATGCAAAAACCAATTCAAACAGGGCTTGTACTGCCTGACTGCACAGGCAGGAAGCAGTTCACAGCCCGGCCCAATGATCATTGAAACAGCTCATCGTTAAACCAAGAATCTGAAAAGACAAATCGGAGCATTCCTAAGGTCCATCTGCTTCTGTGAATCCAGTGGAACTGTCTCGAACCTGCTGCCATGCTAATGTGATGCTAAAGGTACAGTTTGCAAAAACTGAAGTGCTTAAATGTCTCCAAGAAGTAGTGGTGACTAAAAGGATTAAAAGAGTAATAGTTCTAGAGCCTCACCCTTTTTGAAATGTCAGAAACCAAAAGACAAACAGAGGCTGAACCTCATAACTCCCCAGATCGACTGTGGTCACAAAGGCTGCTGGAAGCTGTTGGGTCAGCAGCTGTGGTGCTGATTCAGGAACATGCTCCAACAAACGTCTGACACATTGGTAGAACAAGGTCTCTCAACGTCTTCTTACAGGTGATCACAAAATACTCATGAGTCTTCAGGAGCTCGGACGAAGCTCCAAATGGACTGGACAGTGATCTTTGCCTTATATTTTCACTAAAAATCTATCACGCAAACATCACTCAATCCGTCTTCGACATCTACCACAAATCCACATGGGTTCCTGACCTCAAGGTTGAGAAGCTCTGAGCTAAAACCTCACAAATGGCAGCTTTATAACAGAAAACAGCACAACAGCCGAGCAGGCTTCTTGGATGGACTGAGTTTGCCTGGAAATATGTACAAAGCCATCGATATTCAGTGAAGTGTCCTGTATATGGTGCAAAGCACACCAACACCCAGCACTGCGGAGTGGTAGATTTCTGCTTCAGTATATGTCAGGATGTCTTAGCCTACAGAGCTGTATAGATCTGCTGAAGGAATGGTTATACTGTGTGTAGCTTGTTTGTCGTTTAGCTTAATGTTGGATATAAGTCAGAGTATAACAAAAATATGTTGTCTGTAACTGTACGAGCTAAGTGAAGGGCTGCGGAGAATCCTTCTGTGCAAAACTGACAGGGAGACCGAGACCGACAGAAAAGTAGTAAAAGCATTTGTTCACAGTAGGTTTGTACTGTATGTGTGTGTTCAACAGTAGACGATTGACAGAACTGCAGCAGATTGTGAATAATCTAAGTGTCTCATCTCCATTGTCACATTCAAACAACAGGCCGACACTTCTCTCTGTGCGCTGCTTCGTTTCAGGCCGGTCTAGACCAGCTAAAACCACGGAGCGTTTGGTAAAGACCAGCAATGAGACTGGTCCAACTTGGTCCGAACACGGCTCCAGACTGGGACAAAGATGTAGGAGTTTAGGACAGTTTCCAATGTCCAGAACACAAGAGATTTCTGAGACCAGACACTGCCATAATTCATTTGTATTTCTGAGTCGGACTACTAACTAAGATTTGTCCAAACTGGCTCAGACTGGTGTAAACCAGTCCGAACTGGCTCAGCCTGATCCAGTCAGTTCTGCTCTTTTCATTGTTGGGGCGATTTCTGAAGACAAGGCTTTTGTTTTAACTTATGGGATCATAAAATAAAGAAGAAAACCAATTAAACCAGTCTACTAGTTTTAAAACAACCTGGTGAAACAAATAAAATCCCACGTACCTCTGTGGTCCAGTGTTCAAGTTTCATCTCAGTGTGAAAATTACTTTTAGATTCTCTCAATGGTCCAAATTCAGTTTCCCTGCCTGATGAACTTCTGATGGAAACGCTGGAGATTTCAGCATAAACATTTACATCAATAAATAAGTATACTGTGAATTTTTCTAAAATTTCAAGATAACGTCATCAGGCAGGTCTTCAGAAATCCACCTGGGTCCTCACTAGACAAGACTGAGAAGTCTGAGAGTTCTACCTCCAAACATTTGTTTAGACTTGAGCACACAGAGAGAAGAGTTAACTCTCGAAACAGCTTAGCAAAACTGAAGATTGAAAAGGGAAGAGACAGAGAAAAATGAAGATTAGTCTGCATAAAGTTTCCTAAAACTGATCATGAAGGAAGAAGGGACACATAGGATTGTGGGGAATTATCCAACAAACATCTCGGTGTAGTCACTAAAGAAGTCTACTTGTCTTTCAGTTTGTTTATATTCAAGTTTTACTCCTGTATTTTTTTAAAAATCTCCTGTCTGTCCATTCATCTGTCTTATTGTCCATTTGCCGTCCGTCTGCCCGTCCTGGCCTCACTCACACATTTATCCCCGCCCTCCTCACCTCCACCCGCCACGTCATGTGATTGTCCAGCTGTGCATCAAGCAGGAGACTGGGGGGGGGGGCTTCAATACTGATCTGAGCTCTTTGAGTCCCGCAGATCAGTTCTGGTCCGTCGACTATATTCCCCCATTAGTGAACCAGACACTAGTCTTGGTTTGGGGGTTAATGAGTGTGTATACATACATACATACTGTGTGCGTGTGTATATATTATATATTATATATATACGATATATACACACACATATACACACACACATACACGTAGTTATGTGTGTGTGTCTGTGTGTGAGTGTGTGTGTGTGAGAGTGTGTGTGAGAGAGAGAGAGAGAGAGAGAGAGAGAAAGAGAGAGAGAGAGAGAGAGAGTGTGTGTGTGTCAGACTTTTGTGATCTGATTGTGATGGTCCTCTTCAAACGGCTCGTTCTCCGGATCCGAGTCTGTTGTATCAGAATAGCGGTAGTGATCCGGTTCATTGTCGCTGACGTCCGGCGTCACCGAGGCCGACGTGCTGCTCGTGTCGCAGTTCGCTCCTTCCTCTACTGTTTTGGTGAAGTACAGTTTCACCTGAGGCACACAATGAAAACAATCAGACTGTTACAATAATGTGTAACGTTCAGAACCATCCCCTCCATTTCATCAGACTCAAGTTTGTTAGTTATCTGAACAGATTTTCTAAATCGACTCATTTAGGGTTAGGAAACTTGCCTGTATTGTATTAATTAACATGTAATGAATCAAAGTAGAAAGTGATTCTTTAAATTATTACAACAGAGATAAAGTCCAGAAATTTAGATAACGTTAAATAACGTTTTGTTAATGAATGCCATGTTTCTTCCAGCTGTCCCCTCCCCCACCAACAGAAACTTTTTCGTTTTTCTTGATGAAGCAGATTAAAAGAAGACGAGAGATGAAACAGAAACAATTTACCTTGAAGTTCGGGGAGAAGTTCCTGTTGGCCTTGTCTTTGTTGGCCTTGTCCAGGTCGTTCTTGGTCAGAGTGAGAACCAGGTAGTCTCTGTCATTGGTTTCTCCCCCCGTCATTGTCCCCAGGTTCTGGTGCGTCCGGTCGGCCGGTTCCCTCAGCGTCCCAGCGCTGCCGTTCTCCAGTTTGTCGAGGTTCTCCTCTGGCCCCGGGATGAAGAAGGTGTTGACCCAAAAGTGAAACATCTTTTCCTGGAAGGACAGAGCCTGAGGTGATCAGCAGCTGCTTGAGGTCGCAGCTGACATCTACTTCCTGTCTGTCTGTCCACAACAGGGACCCCTTCTTTTCATTATCTAACTTGTTTCACTTGTTTGACTGTCATATGTTGAACAGACTGAAAAGACCCTGACACTCATTTGTGATTTAGGTCTGAATGAATAAAAGTGTCTGTAAGCCTCCCGTCGTCTTTAGAAACAGTGTTAATACGTGTGTGTGTAACATGTGAGGGGGTCCGAGCACCTGATGAAGTCACTGTACTTCAGGTCTCATCAGGACACATCTGAGGTGCCAGTGTCATGTAAGTGATTAAAAACTGCCACATAAACAAATTGAAAATGAAATGCAATTAAATAAAAAAGAACATGTACCACAACTCCTCATGTCACTCGTTTTGATTCTTTTCATCAGCTTCTAAAAGGAATCATCAAGTGCAGTGACTCTTCCTCACCTTCTTCATCATCTTGTTCTGCTTGTGGAAGAACTCCACCTTGATGTCTCCACACACAGGAAGCGGCTGCGGGAACTCAAACAGCATCAGTTTGTCTTCCCGCCGGGTGTGTGTGGGGTTTGACGTGTGGATCTTTACCTTCAGCTGGTAAACCACAAACTGAGGATCTGAACCACAAACAGCACAGAAGTCATCTCATTCAAAAGATACTGGCTTCATCACATTACAGTTAATGAGGGAACCTGTCTGACATGATATCTTCTGACAGGCGGAGACAGACGGACTTACTGCAGGTTCCTCCGGTGAACATGGGGATGGTCTCAAACAGCATCTTGTGAAAGAGCAGAGCGACAGGTTTGTACAGCAGCTGGTTCCTCAGCAGGAAGCTGTAGTAGATGACGTAACGCCGCTGACTGGGGATGGTTACACCCTGGACACACACGTCACATAAACAAATCATTCAAGTGCAACGAAAAGCAACAAGCTTCAAACTCGCTTCGACTATTTTCTGTTGTAGCCATTTAGTGTTTGGAGTTCTGTATGTCAGAGGATTCCCTCTGTACAGCTGCTCTATAACTGGGGCTCAAACTCCACAGCTGCACCAAAGACTTGAACAAAGAAATTGATCTTTCATGTCACTGGAGTTAAACTTAACAATTTAAAGATAAAAACTGAGCATGTGTCTTCTCTTTTTATTCTTTTCTCTCCTTGTACAGCACAACCACAAAAAACCACCTCAGACTTTAATTCATACAGGACAAATGTGTCAAATAAATGAAAACAATAGAGGAGACACTATAAGACAGAATGTAAGTGCACCAGTGTATATAAAAATAATTGTCAGTATCGAGGTGACTAAAATGAATGTTGGTAGATTTTTATTTGACACAAGTTCCCCGTTTTTTCTCATGATTAGCAGACATAGTCGACTAGCAGCAGTGTGATCCTGAACATCAACCTGTGCTGCGGTTACCTTCTTGTCGCGGGTGCGGACCTCTCCGTAGAAGTCCAGAGCCTCCTGAGCCTCCTGAAACTTGCCTCGGTGCAGCAGGTAGGCGCAGATCATGACGCCAGTGCGGCCTTTTCCCGCCTTGCAGTGGATAGCGGCGACGTGCTGCTCGTCTTCGCTCAGCCACTGATCCAAGTCCTCGCAGAACGGCTTTATCAGCTCCAGCTGGGGGGGGTTGTGGTCCTCGAATGGATACTGAGCAACTGACAGAGGCACAAACAGAGCGGTGAGACACATCACAGGCCGGACTGGAGGCCTGTCCACATCATCTCCTTCCATCACATGAATGAATGAATCTCACCTCGACAGTTGAACTTTGCCGCGTCATAGTGTCGCTCCGCACATCTGTGGACAGAGAGGCAAATGTTACAAAGTCCTCGTCGCCAACTGAACCTGAACAAGAGCCAGAGCAGTTCAACAGTTTGCAGACTCTCGCCAGGTGCCTACAGCTCACAGCACAGAGACGGATCAGATGGGCCAGACCACTCCAGGAGGGGCTCTGATCCCACGTCACCGGAGGTTCGGCAACGCTACACAAAAAATGTTTTATCTGAAAACTAAAATAAAAAGCTCATGGAAAAATCATCCAGTCAGTACTTACAGATTGTAGATCTTATAGTGATTCTTGTGCTTTGAGTCCAAAAACCTGAGAGAGACAGAGGATTCAGTTTAGAAACAAGCTTTGACTGTTTGCTTCGTCTCTTCACATCATTTATGATCAGTCTGTTTTTGTGGACTAAACAGAGAAACACATCAGGTGAACAAATTTTAGCTGAATTTCCAGACACTCGTCCAAAGACAACATGACTGAATGTTTCCATCCACTCCTGTTGTGTGAATATGAGTTCACTAGTTGATGGAGATAAACAGCAGGTGGCCCTCATTGGTGCCATTAGGCCATTGCAGAAGAAGAGATCATTCAAAGACTCCAGTCAAAGGTCAAACATGGAAACATGATGGAAAAGAGACATTTTGTTTGTTTCCTATGTGAATGTGATGAAGGTCTCGGTCTCCTCATCCTCCACAGATCTGATGGTTTCAGCTCTTCACTGAAGAGACCAGTGACTTTAACATACAGCTTCCATGGATGTCAGCGCTTATTCACCAAGTCTGTATTTTTTTAAACAAAAGTTTAATATCATTTGTTCAATTTCTGACATTTACACTGAGGTTTGTTTAAGTGCAAATTGAAAACACAAAGAAAAACATGGCTGCAAACAAACTTACTGACAGTGATGTTGATTTTTGAAATATCTGGAAGATTTGAAAAATGATCAGCAGAAGTGCTGAGGAGCTTCAACATCTAAAAACACAAAGTGACAGTGAAGGCGTCTTACCGTACGACATCGTCAATGTTGTTCCTGTAGACTCCTTCCAAACGCTCAGCAGGGAAACCCATCGCTATGATGTTCGGATAAATATCTAATCACATGTTAAGGATGAAGTATCACTCATCTGAACTCCATCATACTTTAACTCAACACGTCTATCACACTCTGCTTCCTGAGAAACTGACAGTGGCCCCTAGTGGGCAGATGATGTTATGACCGTTGCCGGTCATAGAAAAAGAAGGAAGTTGCACCATGTTGTTATACAGCTGCTCACTTCCTGTCTCCAACCAGTCAACCCTGGCTTTTTATTCATAACTTCCATCATTCTCCAACCTCAACTAGGAAGCTTCAGAGTTTAGAGCTGACCGGACATGAACACAGTCATTTAGTTTATACACCTTCATTCTTACATTTCCCATAATGCCTCTAGCAAGACCCAGTGAAGGAGTGGGAGGCTGGAGGTTTCTTTCAGTCTTCTTATTGATTTACATCATTTCTGCTTTGTTTATTCTGTACAAAAACTGACATGTAGATATGATAATTCAGTGGTTTATAGCAGGATTACTTCTTGTCATCTGGGCAGCCGCATTCACATCTTTGTTCTTTATGCTAGGCTAACTAGCTGTTAGCTGTAGCTCCACATTTAGTGTACAGATAAGAGAGTGGAATCAGTCTAAACACGTGACTGTCAGAGAAGATTAGGATTTCACTAAATGTTTAACTGTTCCTTCAAACTGCTGCATTGCATTCTGGTCAACTGAGGCTGAAAGGCTGCAGCTTCATCAAAACCTCAAGTTTCTTGATGATGTTTTTAAAATCATACAAACCGTTTTCTGCTGTCCATGTTAATAACAGTGTTAATGAACTGAAGAGAAACTTTCAACTTTCAACTGCTTATTACAGAGAATCCTGGGAAATCTAGATATTTGTTCTCCACCGTTGAAAAGCCACTCAACACTGCCCCCTGCTGTTCACAGTTCTCTGTATCAAACTGTGAAGAACATTACATTGTTCATGCTGCTGATGTAAACACAGATGATCTCAGCAAACCCTGTGAAGAGGATGGAACCACAGGAAAATTCACCTGTATCACATTAACTGAGCTTTGACCAGTGTCACAGGTGTAACGGCTCCACCTCATGGATTGATCCTGGACCGGAAGCATTTTCAAAGCAGCAGCTTTAAGTCATGTAGATTAGAAACACATGTGCTCAGACAACTACTGCAGAACGCTCACTAAAAATAAAATCTCACCTGGATGGTAATGAATTTTCACATATGTCCTGAAAGGTTTGCAACTGCGACAGTGTTGTTCTAAGATGTTACTGACAGCCGGTAACATAAGGCAACAGCCTGAACTCTGTCTGTGCTCTAGGTCTTAATTTGTCAGAAGATCTAACTCAACACTGTGAAGAGACATGAGGAGGCTCATCTTCTGTTTCCTGTCACACACAATTCACAAAGTGAAGAAATGCTCATGTTGGAGAGCTGGACCCAGAGACAGAACCTGAACCACTGACGCGTTACCAAGTTGTTGGTCATATGACATTTAACTAATACAATGTTAATATGATGTTGGTGTGTGTGCGGATCACATATCAGTGAATGTGTCTTTGACTTCAATACTCGATCACTTCTAAGCCGATCACGGAGCTCACAGGTTTCATTCCCTCGTCCAGGTGTAGCTTTCTCAGGTGTGTTTCAGTCACTGCTGCTGATGCAACGCTTCTGTTAGCTTAGCCTGTTAGCCCCTGAACTCAAATTACTCCGAAAACAAACAAAACAGAAAACTAATCACAAAACAGATTCAAATCTTTCTCCATCGAGTCGAGTCAAACTGTCCCAGGTTTCCTGCCGAGAAGGGATGAGAACCCGCTGAACCACATGGATCTTTGGCGACAAACGCCTGCTAACGTTAGCTGGCCCGAGTCAGTCACAAGCCGCTCGACGGACTCCGTTCAAAAGACCCACAGTTTAAGGCAACCTCGCAGATATGTCAACACAGACGCCCGTACAACAGGGAACACTCTACCAAGAGCTACGAACACATGGAAATGAAGCAAGCACCAGCCTGTAAAGAGCTCATTGTGACATTTCACAAATGATCTGTTCACGTTAACTTTGCTGTCTCTGATTTTCAATCTCGCGGACAGAGAAGCAGCTCCATCCGTCCTACAGCAGCCAAAATCACAACCTTTTCAATGCATTTCTGTACAACGCTAAGCTAACGTTAGCGACGCAGGCTAACAGAGCAGCTCACTGACAGTAGAAGTGACGGAGCTCTGGAAGGATACAGGTCAGGTCCAGGTCGAAGCCGTCCTCTTGGTACCGCCGCTTGTTCCGGCTCACAATCTCCTTGATCAACGCCGCCATTGTCGGCGTGTCCGGTGAGTCCCGTGAAGCGCCGAGAAGCACCGAGAGCTGCGCTCCTCCGTCCCGCTGCGGAGCCTCCGCCGTCTGGCTGCCGGGGACAGAAGCTAACTGGGACGGCTAGCCCAGAGCTAACGAGCCGCCAGCCCCCGATTTACAGAGGGTGTCTGATTACAGTGTTACTGCTGCCGGATGATAAGAACACAAACGGGTCCTGGTGGGTGAAAACGGCCCCGGGAACCGTCCTGCTGGGTTCCTCCCTGCACGCTCCGGGGCGGCCAGCGGCTCGCCGGCCTTCTAGCTGACAGGCAGCCCGACCGACGCTGCTGTTTTCTGGGTCAGAACAAGGGGGCGTCGGGGCCTCCTCCCTGCTCCCGCTGCGGGCCCGGGTTTCCAGGTCCCCCACCTGGAGACAAAACCATCCGCTGTTATATCTGTGGTGAAGCTCCAGCTCTCCAGACGTCGGGCGGATCCAGCTGGACTCTTCCCGGCCTCGTTGTGCCGCAGAGCCGCCGCGACTGGACGCAGATGAGCGGAGAGAAAAAGGCTCCGAGCGGCGGAAGAGAGACGAGTGAGAGAGGCCTTCAAAATAAAGGTCCAGAGTCACAGACGTTGCTGACAAACTGATCCGAGGAACTAGTTAATTAAAAAAAGGAATTAAACAAGTGGAATACGAATTATAAATCTGAATACTGAAAAGATAGAGTATCTATAAACTAGGAATTGATTATGATTGATGCAACAGAATATTAAAAAAAGAAATTACCAAACAAAATGATAAACTCATTTAAAAAGAAAGAAAAGATTTTAACTGCAGTATACCAGAATAATAATAAAAATGTAGTCTAGTTCATCTAGTCATCTAGTCAAACTGCTGTTTCTAATGTGCTTTTGAATGTTTACTTTTTTCTTTATCCGTTTTTTTAATTAATTTGACATTAGAAATTTTGTTTTGATAAAAAGATATTTGAAACAAAATCTGTCCTAAATAGAACTATTGCTTTTTCTGTCAATTGCTAAGTTTATTATTATTTTATTTGATGTGAATAAAGCACTGGGACATACAATAAAGCAGAAGTACCAGTTTTAGTAGCAAAACACTGAACCGAGAAGAGTCGGTCATAGTTCTGAGGGCTTTCCTTCTTCATACGAACGACTTTATTATCTTTGTGGCTTCCCTCTGATTATGGAGGCAATGACCCCTATTTTCTGTAACTTATTAGTTTGTCATTTGTACTTTTTTCCTTAGAAAATAAGACTGTGGGCAATATGCTGTTGGAACCAGAATATTTAAAATCATCAACTAATTCAGCCAGTTGCTCATTAATCATTATTGGCTGTATCATATCTTTGAGGTTTTGTGCAAGGATCTCTTTGTCTTACTGACATTTAGAGCTTGTTTAGTGTTAAATAAAGTAATTACACATAGATGATTAAGATTTTAAAAATAATTCAAGAATTTTCCAGTTTGGGACAAATGAAGTACATCTTTTGATCTATCTAAATATATACTCTCTCTGTCTCTCAGCATCCCCTCTCTTCAGTTGAGATCAGAATCAAATCCCAATGACTGTTATTGTTGTGTAAACAGAGAAGACCAGTGGTGGTAAGATCGTTCCCTGTGGTGCTCCTGTTTTCAACAGACTCATTTTACTGTCAACAGACAACTCTCTGATCCATTGAACCCTGGACCCACTGGCCTCTGCACAACAGACTGCGAGGTCAAGGGAAAGGCAATAAAAATAAATTATGGACGTTAAAAATAATGTTCCCAACAGTTTTAGACTTAGTGTTTTTGGTATATATATTTACTATCTAAAAGTTGACAGCTTTTAAGCCAAAAGTTCAAAACTGAATTATTTCCTGAGCAGGTTTTTTATTGTGTGGCAGAAACATGTAGAGACTTTGGTTGATGAGTATCTAAGTAAGACAGATTCTGCATTTACATTTTTTTTTTTTTTTTTTTGTAAATTAAATCTCAATTTATTGTTTCAATGTATTACTTTCCTTAAAAATTCAATGTCAGTATTGTTGTCACTTTTATCTGATTATTTACTGCTGTGCTGGTATTTTTTGTGTTACTTTACTTCTAAATGACAAAAATCTTGAGAACAGTTTCACAATACAGTTTATGTCATATACTTTAGCTAATGAACATTTATTTTGTAAATCCTGTCATTTCCTAATATTGCGTCACTCCATGTAATTGACGATGCTATTTGTTAGCACCATAGACTGTTTAAAACAGGTTAGCAGCTAACCGTTAGTAGGGTGCCAAGTTCTGCCATGTTATCCTTCTATTTACAAACCTCCATCACAACAACAACATCAGCGGGAATAATTCACAACTGGCAACAAGCAGAGTCCCATTGATATTATGTAATAAAACCTAATAAAAACATAATAAACGGAAATAAACCTCCGACTGCAGCAACACTTTACATCATTAATGCTTCACAGTTCACATAAGTTTTATTATTTCATTGAATTTATATGTGTTTAACCGCTGCGGAGCCAAAGAGATTCTGAGCTGAATCTTCAACTCAGAGGAGTAATCGCTGTGTTACAGCGCCACCTGCTGGATTTGGACAGTTGATCCATACAAAGAAAGGAAGAGAGTAAAAAAAAACAAATACATACAATGACAATGTACATTATTGGACTTTATTATTGGACCGGGTGTGTTCATTACAGCACATCAACAGTAACATCTTGAACTGCTGCATCATTCTTAACCTGTGTTGAATTCAAATTTAGAACATGATAAATGTTTCCACCTTAATCTGAAATGTCCTCATCTTTATGGACAGATATTAGACTTACAATTCTAGTTTCACTTCGCAGACGCTTTGTCCATAGTGACATACATGAGAGTGAGGATCTAGTCAGGAGAAAACAGCCTGGATCAGAGGCAGAAAACAAAGTTCAAGTTCGACAGGGCCTGTGCCTGCAGGCAGAGAGGACTTCATGTGCTTTTTGGGCTCAACAGGACAAAACAAGCTACTCCATTCATTTAATTATAATATTGGCAAAATTTACCACTCTAAATATATAAATACAAAACCTTTCTTCTTGTTTCTCATTAATTGATGTACATTAATAATGTCCTCTTTGTGTGATAAGAAGGTTATTAAATTTAAATTTAAGTAATACATTTATTATTTTGAGTCACTCTTTTGATGTTTTTATTGAGAAGACATCTTCCTGATTTATGTTCGTGCTCATAAGTTGTTTCTCTGAATAAACGTGCTAAATGTTTTGAGGGAGCAGATTTCAGGATTCGAAACATTCTGGTCTCCACTCAGAACTGCAGGTGGCGGTAGTGAGTTTGAACTGTATAACTGAATAATAATAAAAAACGTAGAAGAAGACAACCCGCGACCTGCTCCCTTCACCACCGAAGAACAAACTGCGGAAGTGCCGCTGCCAGACGTGACAACCGGAGGTAAGAACCGGTCACATTTACCGGGAACATGAAGCGTTTCTGTTGATTCCATGTCGCCGTTTTAACGGAGCTGTCGGTGCTCCACGGCGCTCACACCGGGCAGTTTGTTCGGTCCGGAGCCGCTTCGTTACCGGCGGAGAGCCGAGAAGGTCAAGCTAATGCTAAAGTGGAAGCTAGCACACACGGTCCTTTCGGTTTTATAATGCGTAAACCGGAGGGTCCCAAACTGTGGTCCGAGGACTGCGGAGGTCCGGCCGGCGGTCCGGCGGGGGGACCAGGAGTCCGGACTGTAGATGAAAAGCAGTAAATTTGAAGTATCTGTCGTAATCAGTAACTGGAAGGACCGTCCAGACAGACTCGTTTAAAAAATGGCCATTTTACCGTTTGTCTTGTCAGAGCTGAACCTGACTGAACGTATTCTCATTCTTCCAGTCCTGGATTCAAAGCGAGGAGCAGCTCAGTTTCCTCTAACAGTCACAGTCCAACGCTTGTCATCGACGGAAACTCAATTTAAAAATCAGGCAGTTTAACATTTTCTTGTAGGAAAGATGAGGCTGTCAGAGCTTCTGTGGAGGAAACTGTCTGGAGCTGTTTGTCAGTCTGGACAAAAGCACTGACCACAAAACAAATGTCAGCTTTCAGAGTGATGGCTTGGCTGAAATGAATTCTGCTGAGTTTAATTCTTCGTTAGTATTAGTGCGGTGTCTGCCTTTTTAATTTCAATTCAATTCAATTTTATTTGTATAGCGTCAAATCACAATAAAAGTTATCTCAAGGCAACGTATTGTAGCGACTCACACTGACGAGGCTACGAGGCGTTCTCCAGTTTCTCTGCTCTTTATTCAGACACAGAACACAGGTTACTGTCGGCCGTAACCAACGCCAAAATAACAGAACGGCCTGCCTTCTGAACTGATAGCTTTTTCCGCCCCTCCTCCCAATCACACACACCTTGCTCTTTTATGGTGCGTTCACTGACCTGAAGAAAACATCTAACTCTGAAATCTCTAACAGATCCCTTCCTTAACTAAGCATAACTGCCTTAACACCATGAACCAGACATCACAACTAACAAACATGTCAGACAGTCCGTATCACTATAGAGACCCAACAGTTCCCATCATGAGCAGCATTTGATGCGACTGTGGCGAGAATCCTCAAGTTTAAGTTTTTCACACGTCGAGTAACGCTGGGATGTGTGAATGTCCCCAAGGGGATGAATAAGTATATACCTACTTAAAATTAAAACTAAACCAAACCCTTTCTGCGTAGGACTAATTTATTTGACATATTTGTTAACACAGTTATTTCTTCAACATCCAGACATTCTGTTTATACATGACTTTCTATTTATGATATGAAATGTCTGATTTGAGGCCTGTTGCTTCACTCAGACTTGATCAGATTATTTTTCTCCCTAATGAAGAGAGAGACTTGAGTAAGTGACCTGGTGAAGGTGCTATTGTTGGTCTGCAGTGCTTCCTGTATCCTGTCATCTCCGACCCTGACCATGGTGTTGAGGGAGGTTCCAGCTGAAAACATCGCCCGTCCTCTGGGCAGAAACGAGGTCATCGGCCTGCTCTTCCGCCTCACCATATTTGGAGCTGTCACCTACTTCACCATCAAGTGGATGGTGGACGCCATCGACCCCACCAGGAAGCAGAAGGTGGAGGCTCAGAAACAGGTGAGACTGGGTGAGGGTGGGCTTTAAAACCAGGTGGCGACTAACACATGTTTGGAGTTATGTGGTGCATCTGTGGTGATCTTTAGACCTGTGTATAGAGAAGGTGCATATATACAGTATATATTCTGGTAACATGTATGTGGTAAATACTAATGTGAGGACATTCCAGAGATGGAAGTGATACTACATATGTGTCATGTTAGATAGAATACATTGATAGAATACTGCTGTCATAGAGCCTCTTCTTCACAGTGCGACAATCTGTTGAAACCACAGAATTGATCAGAACAGCTGACTCCATATTGATAGCTGTGATAGATGAACTTTTATTCGTTCTGCTGCCTGTTTAAATTGATCAAATTCTTGTCACCAAAAACCACACGATCCTCCTCAGCAGATGGCGTTTGCTCAGTTTTATGGAGATTTTCACAATTCCATTTTTCTGTGCTCTTCTACAGCTCCATCTGCTGGTCAGGATCATGTGACATGATTGACTGCTCCAGAGCAGCCACTTAATGGACCTTGAAGTGAAACTGTTTTGTCTGTGTCTAACTTTGACTTTCTCTCTTACAGGCAGAGAAGTTGATGCGTCAGATTGGTGTGAAAAACGTGAAGCTATCCGAATATGAGATGAGTATTGCAGCTCACCTGGTCGACCCACTGAGCATGCAGGTAAATTAAAAACATAACCTAATGTTAAAGCATAAAACTGCTTCATAGAGCATAAAAGGAGAGAAAAATATTGAAATATAAGAGATGATAATAAGTAAAATCAAGATAAAATACACAGCTACTTGACTGGATTGAAGAATGTGTAATACATTATTATATTTGTAAATAATTTCCACAAAAAGAAGCCCAATATATAGATAACAGTGGACCTAAAGCAGAGCCCTGTGGGACACCACAAGTGAGATTGGCAGCAGAGGATGAAGAAACACAGCTAAACACACAAATACACATAATGTAACACACAATACAATAATACAGAACAAGTGCAAAAAGCTGTCAGCAGTTCTTTGCAGCAGCTGGTCTTCACCCTAACCTAGCTTCATGCTAACATTAGTGTTTACTAAGTTTTAACTAAATATTTACAGTTGCTAACTGCAGGTGGAGCTATGGTCTAGCTAACTGAACCAAAGCTAACATTGGCATGCGCATTTCATGTCTGAAACTGGATAAATGCTGTTTAATAATGATTCATTGTGGAAGAGTTTAAATTACATTTCAGTGAAACAACCTGACATACAACAAATTATAAAACGTTATGCTAATACAATTTGAATAAATGAGTAAATCCAATCAGTTGTCTGAACATAATTAGATGTTTCCCCTTCATTATAAACTGTATGAACAACTGTATGTACTAACTCTGAAACACATAGAATTCTACCTGAATGCAGGCAGAAATAAAACAAATACATTTACAAAGATTAATCTTTTAGCCTGTAAAACTGTTACTATTAGAAGTTCTGTTAGCTCGTGATGCTGCAGTGACTTCCTGTTTACATGACTGATTGATCTTGATTGGACAGAGCTGCAGATGTGTCCTAGCAACAGGTTTAAACATTAATAGTCTTCACTATTGGAGGTATTTGTAAACTTTAATAAAGTTTATGAATCACTAGTCTGAAACCAGTTAGTAGTTCCTGAGAACTGACAAAGAACTTTATGTTCAGACTGATGGTTTCATGAAAACAATCCTGGTCTCTAGATTCTGTTTGGTTTGAAATGTTATTGTGCCTCATGTCAACAGTTTGTGGATGTTTAAACAACTGTCATAGTTATTAAGAAGCTCTAATCTTAATTATAAACATGTGTGTAGATCACATGGAGGGACATCGCAGGTCTGGACGAGGTGATCACAGAATTAAAGGAGACGGTCATCTTACCTGTTCAGAAGAGACACCTGTTCCAAGGATCCAGACTGCTGCAGCC